>JAZGUH010001087.1:0-148474 GCA_037893225.1 Hippasteria phrygiana | reverse complement strand
ACAACCAGTCTTTCTGACTCTAATTAGACCCTATAAGGTTGTTCATAGTGGTACTGTAGGCAAAGTGTTGCAAGATACTATTGTTTTGGCAGGATTAGACCACACTAAGTATACGGCCAAGTCATTCAGACCCACTGGTGCAACGGTTGGTATTGAGAATAGTTGCCCCTCAGACGTGGTTAGACAAGTGGGTCGTTGGAAAAATCGGGAGGTGTTTGAAGATCATTATGTTCATTCTCAGGCCCAGAGGGGATTATCAACTAAGATTTTGTCCTCTTAATTTGGCTTTTCTTAAACAGTACAATGTTGTGTAGTGAGGTAGATTTGTAAAAATCGGTGTCACACACAGCATTGGGATGTAAATACCTAGCGCCCCTCTCTACTACAGAGGGCGCTATTGTCAGTTCTGTTCTAGTGCGTTTTCTTTTTCAATGTGTTTTGTAAAGAGATATTCTGATGACCATTACTATTGCTACAGCGTTCCGAGTGAAGGTTGCATGAAGACAGAATAAAGGTTTTTCTTAAACAGTACAATGTTGTGTAGTGAGGTAGATTTGTAAAAATTAGAGGTCTCCAGTTGACTGCAGAACGGCGGGAGCGCCGTCGTCAGTGGTGCATGCAGCATCGGCAGTGGACTCAAAGGATGTGGAGCCAGGTCTTGTTTACGGACGAGTCCCGGTTTCGCATATCCCACAATGATGGCCATGTTAGGGTCTACAGGAGGCGTGGGGAGCGCTATGCTGACCGCAATATCGTAGAGCAAGACAGATGGGGCGGTCCAAGTGTCATGGTGTGGGCCGGCATTGCCGCCAACAGCCGCACCAATCTGATTGAGATTCGGGGCAATCTGAATGGGCAGCGCTACCAAGATGAGGTCCTGGCAGCAGAGGTAGTGCCTTTCTTGCGCCAGCATCCCAATATCCAACTGCTACAGCAGGATAATGCACGTCCGCATGTTGCCAGAATTGTTACCGATTATCTGCGGCAGCAAAATGTGGAAACCCTTCCATGGCTGCCTTTAGCCCCGACATGTCCCCAATAGAATACCTATGGGACGAACTTCAACGGCGGGTTCATGCCAGGCCTGTAGCGCCCCAGAACGCACAGCAGTTGGCGGCCGCGCTTCAAGAAGAATGGCGCGCACTGCCTCAGGGGCGGATTAGGCGCATAATCCAGTCCATGCGCCGGCGCATAAACGCCTGCATCCTGGCCAGAGGTGGACACACCAGTTATTGAGTACTTACACTTCATGTCTTCATAATTTTTGTTGGTATAAATTGGCTTCGAAAAAAAACTTGCGTTTCTTTCGTTGACTAGTATACATGTGTTTGCGTCTATACAGTCAGTGGAGATCTTGACCCAACTTTTTGTACTCGACAAGGGTGAGATTTCTCCGGATTTTTCCTGATTTCAGGATTTTTAGTGACTCCTTCCAGATTTCCGGAAGAAACCTGCAACCTGAAAGTCTTCTTTCAATTCTAATGACCCTATTTTTGGCAATTTTGAACTGTACCTTTTAATAGAAAATGCAGTTTTCTTATGCATTTTTCAGCAACAACATACCAATCAAATGCCTTTGAATGTTTGGCGGATTTTTAATTTTCCTCCAATCTCACCCCTGACTCGTTTGCCTGTACTGAAGCCAATAGATTAAACGTGTACAAAACTTGAAGCTTTACGGATGGATTTCCTGAACATATTCACCCCCTCTCAACCCTTTTGCACTTTGAATTGAGTACCTACTTCGAATGGTATAAATGTGCAAATTATACAAGTAGGCCTACATGTAATTTGGCCTTTACTCAATTGCATAATTTCAAAAAAGCTGTTTCACGCAGAATTTTTTAAACCTTTAGGTGGCAAAATACGTAAACTGGTTAAAAGAATTACAAAATCTTGACAATATAATACAAGCATACATGTATACTTCAGTTGTTTCGAGTGAAAATGAGAAGAAAAAAGATGTGGAACGACGGAACTCCAACAAATTTGATGTTTGGTATTAAAGCTGGTATCCTTTTGCATTGGCGCTGACAAGTTATGGACACCTGTGGAATACTGTGAGGCATAATTTTCTGTGACATGTATTAATTAACCCTATTAATTAACCCTAATGGTCAATCCATCAATTTCAATACAAATTTTCACATATCCTGGGAGGTTAGGGTTATACATTGTACACATATAAGCTCCTTAAAAAAGTTCGGAAACTCAAGTTTGACAGACGATTTCTCTCTTGTTTCTAACTCCTTTTCCTTGAATTTGGTATCATTGGAAAGCTCTGTTATTCTTCTTTACAAGGATGTGTCATTTGTTATGATTAAGCAATTGGGGGATGTGCAGCACAGCTGAATATGGGGGTGGGTGTAAAGTGAAATGTTACAAAATGCATTGCTATTGTCCAAAAGTGTATTGACTCTTGCTGTTAGGAGTTGTTTGGAGGATCGGTGTGTCTGGAATGATTCTCTGCTTACTAACCAATATTTAAAGGTTGTAAGCCATAAATGTGCAGGAAAAGTTTAGAAATCCACATGGCCTGTCACAAAAGAATTTGTCATTTTCTGCACTCAAACGCCCAGTAGGCCTAATGCTCCATCAGTAACGAGAAGTCTCTCTCACAGTACAATGCAACACTCTATCACTAACAAAAGAAAGAAAACAAACACGTAAGGAAAGTCATTTTTGGGGGGTTTAATCATTGAACAGTTTCTTCATTGAAAAATGTTAAGTCAAGAGCCTCAGTAGCGGGTGGACGATCCGAATGCAGCCAGTACAGCCTGGCAGCTCCTCATACTGTTCACAACCCGGGTCACACGTTGCTGTGGGATGGCGTCCCATTCATCAATCAGGATCTGTTGCAGATCTGTTGCACATTCCCATCCTCTAAGCAAAAGGGGAATGCGGTGTATGACAATAGCAATGCATTTTGTAACATTTCACTTTACACCCACCCCCATATTCAGCTGTGCTGCACATCCCCCAATTGCTTAATCATAACAAATGACACATCATTGTAAAGAAGAATAACAGGGCTTTCGAATGATACCAAATTCAAGGAAAAGGAGTTGGAAACAAGAGAGAAATCGTCTGTCAAACTTGAGTTTCCGAACTTTTTTTGAGGAGTTTATATATTTTTGTGTACGATACACGCAAATTTCTCTGCTGCCCAGCACTCTTGCATACATAATTGTGCATCAAAATGTGAGACGACAATGGGCCCAATAAATAAAAACTAGCAATTGCTTTTACATACTAGCATTTTCTTAAATCTTGACAAAAATATGCAATTGCTTGCAAGTAAATGCTAGGACTAGTTTCCTAAAGCAATTGTTATTTTTTGTAAGAAAATGCAAGTGATTATTTGCTTTTTAACATGTTAAAAGGTCACCTCTATTTATTATGGGTGTGTTCGATTAGCTTACACCATAAACACGGGGTTACACCGCGGGGAAGCCACGAAATGAGGCAAATCAAACGCTGCCGTGTACATTTGTATTCGCCTAGGCATGCTGGGAAAATTAGAGTCAAAGGTTGTTTGGGGCGGGAACATAAAAAAGGGTAAAATGTTAACACAGGCTCACTGTCGTCTGCTCTACCGGAAAAATCTTGACCATGACGACATGACAATTATAAAATTCACAATTTACACACAGTCTAGTCCTCAACTGTTAATGTCAGGAAAATACACTCTTTGCTTTCCAATTTATGTCACAATTTGTACATTTACTCACGTCGAATTCGACTTCGCCGTCATGTTTACGTTTTCAGCTAGTTGGTGACGTCATTACACCCGGGCAACCACCAGAGACCCGCTCGCTAGCTGGGGTAGTGGTGGTTGACACCGGGCAGACACGAGTATCACGTGAAGACTAATCGAACGGTCTCGTGTAAGTTTCACTTACACGTGTAAGCTAATCGAACGCACCCATTATAGATGGTGACCTTTTACTAATGATCTGCAGCATTTGCTTGTATTTTTGCAAGGTCCTCCATGAGGAGCTTGGGCTTTTGCTAACACAACCATATTATACACTGCTTTCATCATGGCCTCATTTATGAATGTGAGAACTCCAGAATAGGATGAATCGTGATGAGACCAATCCTCCCACTTTTACCATCAACTCTTTCGGTTTGATAAGGAAAATGTGGAGTGGCTTGCACAGACTTTGCTGCCAGAAAATCGAGACTCATAGTGGACGTTTGTCATTAATTCAACGCATGGAAACAACTTAGCGGATTTGCAGACGTTGGTTGCAAAGGTGATGGGCATAACTCGGTCTACTCTTCTGCAAATACTTTAGACCGCATATCTGCTCAGCATGCAACCTGGATAAGATTCCTCGTATCAAATACAGATGTGACCAACGCAAAGCAACGATGTGCTGTGAAGCTTGGGTTTCCTTACACCCTTGGGGCCATAGACACTCATGTATGCATAAACAAACCCGGAAGACAATTTGGGGATGATTTTATATATCGAAAGAGCTTTCCTTCCTTCAACGTACAGGCAACATGTGATGAAAAATGGACCTTTACTGATTGTTATATACTATAAGCATTTGGTAACCTGGGCTAGCAAAAAATGACAGGTGTTTAGTCTTAGCAAAAGGTTATTTATACATTTTTTCAGCAATTGCTATTGCTATTGCTTGAGCTTAAGCAATTGCTAACTTTTATTTATTCGGCCCAATGCAGGCGATGCTGGTGTATACTGGGTTCTGCGATTCCTTTGTTGCTTAATTGCAGCTGTCTTCCAAACAAAGCTCTTAAAAGTGCCCAATCCCGGGTAATGTGATATGTTCACGTCTTGAAACAACGTTGCACAGAGAAACACTTTAAAAGTGTTTAATAATTTAAAAAAGTAATGAGCTTGAGTAGATATGCGGACATCCTTTCAGCAATTTCAGAATGTGTTGAGATGGTACACCATGACATTGCATCAGCTCCAAATTTGTGTTGACTTCTCAGGAGCCATCACAAAATGACTTGTGTGAAATTTCTTGAAATAATTTAGAAATGCCACAGCTGCTAAATGTGTCAAAAGTCAATGGAAAGCATCTGCAATTTGGAAAATGTGAACTGTTCATGGCACTGGCACATGTACACAATGTACTTGCAAAGAATGCCGCAATGCCCCATATTGATAGCCACTATGCAACAAACATTTAAACTTTTGCCAAGCATTTGAAAGTATTTCCGTTATTTTGAAATCTTTATTTTACTGCTATTATGTGCCATTCTTACAACTGTACAAGGAACCAGTCGGAAGTCGCATTCCTCCATTTTGAGCTACTTTTTGTTTTATTCAAAATTCTAGTTTATGCAAAAATAAAATCATACTTTGTTTTCGTTTTAAAAATTTTAGTACAATAAAACGTTAACAAGAGATTTTAGTAAAGTAACTCACTGATAGTCACCGGCATTTGTGTTTAGTTTTCTTCTTAAAACCCCTTGATGAGTACGTTTTTTTACGGGAGACGTCGTCGGGGTGTCGCGGCGGCTCTGGCAGTCAAGCAAAACGGACACAATGTGTTTGTGCAGTCAAGCGTAACATATGCAATAATCCAACAAAGAATTGAAACTGCACAAACGGCGGCAAACGGCGTCATCCGGCCTGGTGGCACTGTTTTTGTTTGCGGCATGGGACGTCTTCCGTATGCAAAGGGTTAAGATTCGTTATTTTTCGATTTGTGTACATCGCCATTTTGAATGCAATCATAAACTTGGTATCAATTTAAAGCTTGTGATCTAAACTCTTTATTGATTGGCCGATATGAGAGACACTTTTAGGAGATACATTGTACCAAGGCTACCCATAATCGTGAGCCGCTTAGCAGTGCAGAAATGAAGGACAAACTTTATAACTTTTTAAACCCCTTGAAGCCGGATGACGCCATTTGCCGCAAAAACAAAAAATTCCACCAGGCCAGATGACGCTGTGGCCCGGGTTCGATTCCTGCCCTGGTCCACATGTGGATTGGGTTTTCAGTCCCTACCTGATTCCGTGGGTTTTCCTTCCACCTCTAAAACTGTAACTTCTTCTCATTGTCTTCTCTCTACAGGTTTCTTCAGGCTTTCGAGCTACAGCGCCAAGGGCGCTTTTGAGGAACCCTTGGTTTCATTACCAGAAAGAAATAATAATAATAAATAACGCCTGCACAAACCTCTCGTGTCCGTTTCGCTTGGCTGCAAAGCCGGCACCAGCACTAATTTTAATCATTCTTTCATCATTTTAAAGCTTATGATGTGTTCTTTCCAATGGCATATCAATCTTACTTTTTGCAATGAGCGACTGTTCTCTGTTGAGAGTGCCACATATTTGAAAATGTTTCGTTGTCACCCTCACCCACACTACATTTTAAACTGCCCATGCTACACCATCAAACACCACCTGCAAGTTTTCTCCATCCCCACACTCTGAACTAAACCCCCACACAAAACCCTATTCCAACCCAAGCAAAAACCATGGTCCCAAATCCCATCTCTGGTTGCCGATTACAAATGTCAATGTTCCGTTCAGAGTACATCTGGGTGAAAATTCAAGATGACAGCTGGTGTATTAATACTCCGAATGAAAAAGAAAGGAAAATTCACGATCTTACTCCTATGATCACGTACAATTTAATTTTGGTATCATTTCTACTGTTCCTGGACTGAATGAGTGCTTCCAATTTCATAATAAAAATAAACAAGTTCCAGAAGGCCCAAGTCCGCCATCTTTGTTCTTAACGTTCTTCACAAATTCACACCCCAAAAAGTGGGGAGTGAAAATCCTGTTCGCGAACACTGTTTGCGAGTTGATTCTCGTCATTCGAAACTCTGTTCGCGTGTTCAACACTACAACGGGGTTTCGAATACGCACCCCGCGATCACTCGATGCACGACAATGCTGTCACGTTCTTCGTGAGAAAAGGCAGGATGGCCGCCTGGGCATCAAGTTAGATTTTACCCTTTTCATGTACCAAATACATTTATAGGTTGCCGATCGAGTACTGTGCCCAAAACCTGTTTCCTTTTTTCAGGACAGCAAACTAATTTAAATAAATCAATAAATAAATAAATAAATAGCTGGCCTAACGTTTCGACGTTTCGAACTTAATTAAGCAAGTTCTTTCTCAAAGGCAAAAAGTAAAAGTAAAAATGTAACAGACATTGTAAGGGGCGGGGGAGGGGGGCGGCTGTATATGCAACCTCTCATCCCTGCTGGTTTGGACCACCTGGACGATTTGTAGTGTATCGTGTTCATGGCATTGAATGGAAAAAACAAACAATTCATGCCCAAGGTTTTTTGGGTTTGTTTTATTGCAAATTTGCTGATATCATGCAAGCCAACAAATGAATTGCTATAACTATAAACAATATTCCTACGATTTTAGTCCATTGTAGTCACAAACAGATTATTTTCTTTAAGACATTCAACTGAAAGAGTCAATTTTTTTTTTATGTACACAAGTGGTTGAAAAATTCACACTTACCTATACATTGATATAAAGCGTAGATTTGTTGGGATTGGTAAGTATTAGTTCTGTGAACCTACACATAAAATGAGACGGTCTAATCAAACCTATGGCGTATGTCAATGCAATGAGAAGTACATTACACAGCTGTGCAAACACTAGGGTAGAGTTAAAAAACAACTCAAAAGTAAGGAGGCTCATACGCCAGTAATGCAAGTTGCCCGTCCGTAGAATGAGAGTTGTCCAAATGCAATAAGAAAATTGCGTGATATGTTCGAAATAACCGGAGCAGTCAAAGATTTGCCCCAAATTCACAACCCCAGCAGATGATCGTCTTGCAGTCAATCTTGTGCACAGAACTGGGCAAAACATTTTGCAATTTTTGCAGTGTGTCAATTACATCCTTTACACTCAGCTCATCCATGCATAACAGGAGGAAAAGGCTAGTATAAAGTGTCAGTATTTGTTCCATGGGTCCCACTGATGATCTGCACCAAGCATGCCAAGGTTCATAAAAATCATGTGTACATCTATTATAAAGATTCAATTGTGGGGAACTTACTTTCGTTGAGGTGTTTATTTTAGCCTGTACACCTCCCCACATACTACATGTAACTCCAAAATAGTTTTATTATGTATGCACATGTTTAAACAAATCTGGAGTTCCCTGCGTTTATGTAGTGCAAGTCACTTTTTAGTCTAATTTTTTAAGTACATGTGCATAGATGTCAAAGCCAAATTAAGCTTTCTTGTAGTAAAAACAAAATCTTTAAAGTTGTTGGCGAATTACTGACTTTTCAACAAAGAGCATGTTTTAGGAGTTTGTTCAAGACATCATGACATTTATGAATCATCATCATTTTCAGCAAAGCAGGAAAATTGCTTTCACAATTCCAGTCTCTTCCTTTATTTACATCTTTCCAAACTGTTAACGTTAAACCAAAAGCGATGTCTTGGATGACTGATGTGGAGAAGGTTAATAGTTTATGCTTTAGTTACATTCCTAATAATATACATCCGAACACTGGTACATGTACAAGTGGACAAACACCGTACATAAACAAAAATTCATAACTCGCCAATAACTCACCAGGTGTACTGGATGGTTTAGTATTAGGAAAATGCTCATTATGGCTTAGTATGCTTTTCTGTTGATAGTCTTAAAAATGATTTACACAAATGGTCTTGACAATTATACGTGGGAACATTTTGGTACGCTTATATTTTATTCATTGCATATAAACCTTAGATTTGTCAGAATATAGGAGTATACCAAACCTATTACATGTACATGTATCAATGCAGTGCAAAGTAAATGACTTTATTAGGCAACACTCACTGGGTAGAGCTATTTAACATGTAAACAAACCCCAAAATACATGTGCTTTGTATCAATGTTAATGTGCACACCCACAATCATGAGTACACCTTGTGTTAAGGAACACTATTATGAAGAACCATGACAAAAGCCTCCTAATACATGTACATGTATGTTACATTCTTTGCAAATCTTGACAAAGGCACCGCAAAAAGATAGAAACCTTGTTGACAGCGATTGTGGCACTCTTATGCAAAGATGCATTTACAATGGTATTTCAACATACAAAATATTTTTAATATTTATTTGTGCAGAAGCTCCCAGTAAGAGTGACACTACAAGGTAAGACCGGGGGGGATTTAATCAAAGACAACCAGTACACAGTTCTATGACTACCAGTTTAGCTTTATAGCCAATCTTCAACAAATCTTGAACAAACTCCAAAACGAGAATGGTAAGAACAGACATGTACTGTTTACATAACCATCCCTAATAAGTGGTCTCTGGGTAGATAACACCTACAAAAACAAACAACTAGACATTCCAGAAAAAAGAACCCAGATTCAACAAGTTTCAAATACTGAATTGGAAATGGATGCTGTTAACGCTGAAGTATTAATGTATATACACATAACATGCTAAGAAAATGAGAGGCTCATAACATGTGTTTTACACTTAACTTTCCAGTGTCATAAAGTGTTTTGACTTGGGGAAGTCAAACCTGTGTTGTGATCATATAAACATAGAACGTCTGACTTGTGCGGGGTGAAGACAGGCAATTATCTTTTTGCCTTTTATTCCAAGATTTGCAAGGAAATCCTACATGTTTGTCTGACTTGTGCAGTGGTACGAGTACAGGGTTGTGCATCCATACTAGGAACTGGTTCCAGATTAAGGAATTGAGAGTACCAGTAACCAAATTAACATATTAAATAGAAATTTCTCAGACAACGAAAAAGAAATTTCTGAATGTCATTTGTGGTAAATTTTCAAAATGAAAACCAGGGTACATGGAAAAACAATACAGATTAACACTCATGACGCTTGCGAAAACAGAATTTACACTGTAAAGCTATACGGGAATTCGCCGAACAAAATTAGAAGCCATTTTTACAGTGGTGCCGCGCTTGCGTGCAGGCTGCCCGCGTTCTTTAATTTGAGTCGCGTGCGCATTTTGGCAAGTTGTAAACACCCTGTTGGTCGAACCTGCGTGGAGCACATGTGTAAAACACGCACGCGAGCGTGGTGCCACCGCAGTAAATGCTTCTAATTAGTCTATAGAGCTCACTGTACACATTTGCATCACGTGCAGACCTTTAAGAACAATGACAAACAGCAGTTTCCGAGATTTAATTGGCTTTCTTTAACGGGTATCCATTTCCCATACTACCCATAAATGCACACTTTTTTCTAAAAGTTTGCTCCAATCAAGGCAAAAGCCACTTGAGGTATGGAGCTACAACGGAAACAAATCAAAGTGGTATGTTTAAACCCCACAAGGGATCATGGTGCTTGGGCAAGACTTTACTACAACTGCCTCTCTTCACTGGTGAGGGTAGAGAACAGATTACACTGATCTTGAACTGCTGCATAAAACTGATCTCACGGCCTTTTTGAGACATTTGTATAAAGTGCTACACAGTGTGTCCCCCACAACAACGAAATTGAGAAATAGATCAATATTTCTCCATTATGGAGGAATAATCATAAAATCAAAGGAAATGTATCAGAAAGATTAACATCTCGGCTTTCATATGACACCCCGTGTGATGAAATTCGCTCAAAGCTTCCTACCAAAAAAGCACTTTGAAAAAAAAAATGGTGCTAATTGTTTTGAACCAGGGGCGAGATTTGTCAGGATTTCTCCCGATTTCAGGATTTTTTGTCGGGATTTCAGAATTTTTGAAGAATCTCTTTTTGCAATCTGGAATTCCGGAGGCGTTTCCAAAAAGGTGTTTTTACCTGTAAAAGTGGATATAGACCAATAAAAAACATATTTTAAGGGGGTGCCTTTAGGAAAATTTATACAAACTATATGTTGATCTGGGGTCCTCGTAGATTTTCCGTGGATTTTTTTATTTTGGCCAATCTCACCACTTATGTTATGAGTTATGAGGCATTTAGCTTGGACACCATCATAATGGCTATTCTGATCTCTTTACGATTTCGGTACCATGTTGGAACAATTTCACCAGCAGGCAAATGGGGTATTTTGCATCTCTGGTGAACACGAGATGGGGGACCTGTACATATGAATTAGGCCCCAAAAAATAGTTCTGCGACCCTACCAACCCCATTTTAACTGCCCCGACACTAATTTTTTGGGGGGAAAAAGTAGAAAAGAAAAAAAAGTAAAAAACATTGAAAATGCTGCAAATACATTAAACCTTGACTACATATACATGTACATGTGATTAGCAAAAAAAAAAGCAAAAAAAAAATGCCATGTAAGCGGAAGCAGAACTATTTTTGTTTGGCCTTACAGTTCAAGAACATCTGAATGACCTCCTCTCCTGTGTTTTATGCAATTTGACATTTTTCTTTAGGGTTCCTAAAATTATAGGTTTTTCCCACACCACGAAACCTAGACGATGTTTAAAACTATCAACACAGAGATGGATGCCCTTGATTGGAATCAACAAATGATTGCTTGAGCATAATGAAAACTGGTGCCCAGCACTGCATTGGTGCGAATACGGATGGCACATTGAATATGTGACCCGCTCTGGAAAAAGGTATATTATGTCGCAAAATATGAAAAATGAGTTTTATGTATGTTTGGAAAGCCCGCAATGTAAGCTTTCATTTGGTACATGATAGAGCTTCAAAGCCCTTTCTGTTCTGGGGATATCACATTTTTGCATATTAGTTAGTTCTATGGAGTTCAAATTGCACAACAGAGAAAACAGGCTTTGAAATAGCTAGTTCTAGTACAATGCAATGGAACAATGCACTTTAAAAAGGTTATATTTTCACTTTATTCACTGAAATCAACATTGTTTTGAAACTTTAGATATTTAAGATGTCATTAAAGACAAAAACAAAAAATGAATTTTGACGAAAAATTTCACCCTCTCAATGTTGAAAGGGCCATTACTCGTAAATGCATAGCGCGAGTTACATGTATATCACCTTTTTTCTGGAGCAGGTCACATATCATTGTGCTAATATACATGATTTGAAAAATGTTCAAAAATGCAATTTGCACCAGTGCTTTTTCGGTATGAAGCCACGACTGAATTTCATCATGAGGTGTCCTATGAAAGCCGAGAACTCAATCTTTCCGATATATGTGACCCGCTCTACAAAAAAAAGGTATTAAGTTGGGCTGACGTCACGCAGTTAGGGGCGCGGAAACAATAGAGAAAGGGGGGGGGGGGAGACTTTATTCCGGGAAAATTAAACACCAAAAATGGGCAGGAACACGGAAAACTCATTTTAATCACATTTCTTATATTGTAAAAGAGTTAAACAATTTCATTGCAGCCACCCTTTAAAGGGCTATACATGTATCTCTAAACGCACTTCTGCTAAATTAGAAAATATGAGTCATTCAAATGTTAAGATATGGTATCTAGAACACAATGCCACAGGGGTGAAACCTACACCAAATTCAAGCTTAGGATGTGATTAATTCAACTACATGTATGTATATAACTCATTTTTCAAATTTTGTGACACAATACAGTACATGTACCCATTTTTATAGAGCTGTTTTTCTTCTTTTGGTTTCATAATTATTCCCCATAATGGGACACATTCTATAAGTGCTGCATTATTGTTTCACCTTGCATTTTGGGAAACTAGGGGTCAAAGGTTGTAGCGTATCAGTATTGCAAAGCATAAATTATCACTAATTGTTGTGTGCTCTAGCCCGATTGGGGGGGGGGGGGGGACGACTTGCCACCCCCATGCTACGAAATGTTGTGAAAACACCACCGATTCACAACTGGTACTCCTTCCTTTTAAATTGATTTCTGGCCAAAAACAAAAATGTTGTGAAAACACCACCGATTCACAACTGGTACTCCTTCCTTTTAAATTGATTTCTGGCCAAAAACAAAAATGAGGTTACCTTTTCAGACAAATTCTGGCATAAATTTTGAACAAAATTTGAAATGACATTTTTGCTGGACCCCAAACCTGGATACACTACTGGTAGCATGTTAAATTGACGTCATTAACTGTATGATTGCAATATGATCAATCACTGAAGGAATCCAAATATATGCTATAAATGTTTCAGCATATCTCAACTGCTATGGTTTAGGCAAATTTCATAAAGAATCATTCCCCTATCAGTCTTTAACCCTAACCCCCTCTAGAGAGGCATTTTTACTAGGCAGTGTCCTGAACCTGTCAAAATCCAACACTGTGCAGTATACAGAAGGTACATTCTTTGCACAACACGCAAATTGGGGCATCATGCACGTAGCTCCATGTAAAGTAACGGTGCCAAGGAGCTACAGTCCTGAACCATCAAAATTTAACACAACATGGTGTTGGATTTTGGCAGGTTTGGGACGGTTAGGGTTAATGGATTCAAACCAAACTTGCAACACTTGTTCTTTGCAATATTAGAGAAGAGTGTCCTGAACATAAAAAGTGCTCAAGTCAAAAAGGAATTTAGTTTTAGGGCATAAAGCATCATTTCAGATGTAATTCAGCAGTTTCATGGAAATTGCTCAACAGACATAGAAGTTTTGGTGTTTGAAAAATGGTCAACTAACGCAAACATCTTATTTTGAGAAAAACAGTTTTTGTCCGTGGATGTGATTTTTTTTTTATTTTTCAACTGTTAATGTCCATTTTCAACTGTTTTCTTTTACCAGGAGTTTTGATTTGATTCTGAAAGAGTACATCAATAGGAACTAGAAAACATGTAAATAGAATTTGTTTGATATTTTTCATGAAAAATACACATTTTCAATGTACCCTCCCTTAAATGTTCTAGACTTATTGTGCATATATGTCATCACTCATGGAACCAGACCTGCTCAAGAACCAGGGCTTTTAAAGCAGACACTGGGGTGCCCATAAAAGTATCAACTGATTACTGGCTAATCCAATGCTCTCAACCAAGATTTAACGACACACCAAATATAATGCATTAAAAACCACTGTCAAACATGGATAGGTATACCCCGGTTTAATCCTTAATAAAGAATGCTTGTTATTTCAAATATTTTATACTACTTTGCACTTTTGAAAGCAAGTTGAATAGCTGCCCTTTTTAAAGACTGACATACACTAGTACATGTACTGCACTTTTGTATGAAAGGCAACCAAATGCACAAAACAAATACAATTAGCAATCAATGGTTTCCTTACAAATGTCAATGTTTGTATCGTGGTATGCTACATGTACATGAACATCAATGCCAAGTAGGATTTTACAGCTTGCTAGTTTGACTTCCTAATTCAGTGACTAACATTCAATGTTCTGAACTTGGATTTAGCCTCCTTGCTTGGCTGTTGGGAGTTTAAGCAACCTTGAATTCGATGGCAACATGTCAATACAAGTCACAACTTCTGAGAATCATCAGTCTGTGCTGTTGCGGCTATTACCTAAATGTATAGAATCCAGCATTCTGTAATGCATTCTTAGAGTTGTAAGCAAAAAAGTATATTACATTATTTGAGGGAGCTGAAGTAAGCTACACGAGCACTGCAAGCTGAAGCATGTGGCTATGTACTCATCAGGTCGTGTCCATTAGGAGGTCCGTACTGCTCATGGTGCTGTCCTTCTGAATGCTATCAAACATGCTGCACATCTCAGGATTACAGCGAATCTGGGCGACAAACTCAGTCAGTTGAGGATTCTTGTCTGTAATTATAAACATACATGTTGATTTATAGTAAATTGCATAGGAATATCACATTTTTGCCCGAGTACAAATGTATGACAACTTTGAGAAGAGCTAGAAAGCAGGGATATGTAGTCGAGGCCATCACAAGGCCACACAAGACCCTGCAAGGCCAGCACAAGACCTTCAGTCTTAATTCAAGTCTCAAGCTATTCAAATGAACTGTAATAAAAGCATTCCTTTGTCATGGTTTATGCCTGTTACTTGTGCCTGTTGCAAGCTGGCCTTGTGCCTTGCCTTGTGATGGCCTCAACTACATCACTATTAGAAAGCAAACAAAAAATATTATACCTGTCATTTTGTTGATATTATGTAGTGCTAAAACATGTTGGGGTATAATTTTCACCCAACTTCATCTCAAGGTCACGTGATTGACAAGGTAAAATCCAAGGTCAAAGTCAAGGTCAAACTATAAATTGCTCCTACATAAAAAATAATGGCGAATTAGATTGCTTATGTAATTACCTTTTCAAACACACGAATATCAACATATTTGGCAAACAGGTTACAGAGATATGGTCATTTGAAAATTGGCGGACATGACCAAAATCACCAAAAAAGGGCATGCCGTAGCACAAAAAACCATTGGTCCGATAGGGCTAAAACTTGAAATTTCAGCTTTTTCAACCTCAATTCACTCATACACCAAATTTGAGCCAATTTAAAGGGGGTCAGGTTTAAATTTCCATTTCTTTTTTGGGGGGGGGGGGGGGGGGGGTGATTTGACACAGAATCATGGACCCCCCAAGGCAATTTTTCCTTGGCAATAGGGCAATTGTGTTAGGAAATTGAATTGTCCATGGGAATATTTCAGTGGGCATCGGAAGCAAAGACCAGGGGGAATCGGAGGCAACTGCCTCCATTGCCTCCAGGAAATTTCAGGCCTAAAGGTCGGGAATCCATGTGTCCATGTTGCGTTAAAACTGCGTAATGCATTAAAACATTGTAAAATAGAACTATTTGGAATGCAATGGACATGCTTCCATTCATCCGCAATACGTATTGCGTTATTCATTTTGAGTGATCCATTGCTTTTCGTGTAATTCTATTTTGACACCTCATGCCTCACGCATAGCGCAATACAGACCCATGGATTCCTAGCCCAAGGAAACATATCTAACCAAAATAAGTGACATCTATGTATTTTTAACCCTAACTCCCTAGGGGTGTGAAAAATTGCATTGAAATTGGAGGACTCGGGGACTGTTAGGGTTAATGGCCCTGAAAGAGTTAAACATTCAATAATAGCAGAAGTCGATTTTAATGACCAAAACTGAAAACTGATAAAAGGCATTTTACAAAGAGGTACATGTATATACGAATCTGATAGCAAATTTCTAACTGGCCAATAATGACCTTGCAGGGTGTACATGTATACATGCACCAATAAGATAGCAATTGCTGACAGCTGGGGCTAGATAGTGGCATTTCAGTGCTGACTTTGTCTGATGAATTTAACAAAAAAAAGAGCATTCTTTTGCATAGACATGCATCTGACGCACTTAGTCTTTCAATTACAATGTAATATACAACATTTGCAAACATCAAAAAAATTAAACTACTGAATTATTATGAAATACAATGTACCTTACTTGACTAAGTAAATAGTCGCAAGCATCATGGCACCTGGTGTGCTGTCATTTTCAAGAAAAGTGGAATTTTGTTTATCAATTTCCAGTGACGGTAACCGAACCATCGTTGGAAACAACTGTTCCCCGACCTGATAATTTCCAGCAGACGTCTGTAAACTAATCTGTTATGTCTGAAATAGGGTCAGGGAACCAGACTACAAGAACAGATTTTTCTCTCTGTTTTCCCAGTACATGTATGTGCTATAAAATGCTAACCTCCAAATCCATTCCTTTTTTTTAAATTAGAGCAAAAGTGAATGTTGTAAACTACATGTACCTTCAATCTATGGGTCTTTGAAACTAATTTGATTTATAAGATAATGACATTACACAAATGATACACAAAAAGCTACTTCTGTGATACAAATGATTCAATAGTCCATTTTGCAAACTTGGCAAGTGGCCAATCTGGATAAATGAAAATCTCTCCAAATCTGAAGGGATTTTTGATTCTAATAAGAAAATACTCGCCTCCAATACCTAAAAAATGTATTTCCATATATGGGTCTTTCTATGGTAATGGGTAATAGGAGTGTGACATTTACCTCAAAATTAAAATTGCTTGCAGAAGATTGAAAGACTAAACATCAATTGAGGGGTACAATTACCTTTTCAGAAAAAGTAGTGAAAAGATAACTTTCTCTTGAACAATAAAAAAATAAAGGGTTGTGTGTACTGCCTTTAAGGGGTATTACCTACGTAACGGGGACGGACACGTTGGTAGCCCCAGCGGTCAAGCAAGGTATTTGAGAAATTTTGAAATGTGTGTTTGTAAAGTGCAAATGACGATTGCAAATAATATCACTGCAGGAGGTCTCCTACAATTTCCCTTTTGGCACAAAAAATTAGTAATCCCTCCAGATCACTGTATTTTTCACATGGTCAATATATTTCATTTACCGTTTTATTGAAAGACAATGAATAAATGCAGAAAATCTGTCATGCCAGTAACTGAGTCTTTGGTGGTCCACTTCTTACTGCTTAATTTGTTATTAGTCAAGTCCATCTGTGTAATATGGCTCAAATTCAGAATGGGTGTTCCGCATTAGCATAGACTTACCCACGTAACATTGACGGACATTGAATTCCAAACGGTTACCAGGATCTTTGCACTGTGACACATAAATGTGGGCAGGTTTTTTTTATTAACCTACATGTAAATTCAGTCACTTTATGTATTTTAGTTCCCTAAAATTCCATGTGGAACATCATCAGGCTTAATTTTGTAGAAAGAATTTAAGAGGAAAAATATAGTGTAAAATGGCGACAACACAGGCTGAAGTCAACCTACATGTACTACATGTACTGTAGGCCTACTGCTAAAAAAAGGAAGAAAATCACTACTTCAGACTACTTCCCACATTTTCTTACCATTAATCAAAACCTAGAGTTAATTTCAATAATTAATTAAAGACTGCTTGGGTATTTAAAAGTAAGTTTTTAGCTGGAAGAGTAAAAACAAAATAGATCAGGTGTCCTTAACTTTTACCGATTTGTGCCCAATTTCCGGACACCACGTTTTTTTTGTTTCGGACTTTTTATGATACTAAAAAATATTTGACAGGCATTATTAGGATAAAAGTACTCTTCCAGTGTTTATTCGGAATTAATATGAAACATTTCAACTAAGAGAACGGGCAACAATGCATGATGAAAGTCGAGGGAAACGTCAAGGTGCGCCATGCTGAGGGGACTCCATATTAATCCGCGACCTAACGTTGGGCTAACATTAACGTTACACAAAACAGCCGTGCAATTTACACACGCGTTTTTGGCACAATATTGTCTCGTGAACAAACATCTAATAATTTTATCAAGAAACGAGTCATACAGAAAATAATAATTTATAACATTTGTTAAGTTTCAGCATGGTTTCAGTCACCTGGATTTGCAGAAAGCATGCGACAGCCTTGCCACTACGATCGTATAATGGCGCCGGTGTCGTGGTCAACGACTGTTTCCGAATATATACATGTACATGTACACGTTTTCGTGCCCGTTCATTAGCATTGTTTAAGTCGAGTTTGGATCTCTCAAGTTTAACTGAAAATGTTCCTTTTTACATAACATACAACCTCAGATTTCCCCTTGAGTATTTCCATGAACCATGTACTTCTGTTGTGCAAACAATATTACACAGGGTAACTGTTTCTTGCATATCATGTTGCGTCTGTGTTTTTGTCCGTATCATGTTACAAGGGTAATGCTGCTGCCATGGCAGTAGGTATTGTGTCCGTCCCTTGTGTGATGATGTCGTTGTTCCGTTCCTTTTATTTTTGCCTGGGTTTTGAACACTGAAGTAGGACCATGTTTTATGATGTTTACGTTATTTCCTTTCACTAGAAACAATTTTGGCCTGTCTCATATGTGCTAAAGTCGTTTTATAAATCTTTGTCATGATTACCCTCGTAACGCGCTTACCCACGTAACATTGTGACGGAATACCAAACATGAAACATCCGTCGGGAAGTTAGAAAGATAGTTCCCGAACACCGAGTCAGAAACCCATTTCAGTAAGTGGAGAATGCCATTTGAAGTCAACCAGGGATCTATCTATTTCTGAGTTGGCGCACGAGGTGAAATTACCAACGTAACGATTTGACGGAACGTTGCAACTCGGATTTCATCGGCCGTTTTGAGAAAGTTTTCCATGGAAACATTCGCCGTCACGACATGTGTCACATCCAAGATAACAAAGCTAAAAAACAGTCATCATCGGGTTTGAATACAATTCTTCAATTTCGTTTTCTGGCAAGGGATTACCCACGTAACATTTTGACGGACACAGTTACGTGGGTAACCGTGTTCCGGACAGTCGGCATGTTTTTACATGCGAGCTCGCAGCAGGTGCCGTCTTACATTATTTACATGGGGGGACATGCAACTCTTCTTACACCATCAGTTTAGTTTATTACTGAGACTTAAACACAGGGAATTTGGAATAGTTTCCTGCCCATATAGAATTGTCACAATATTTAACACCATTTTAGGAGCACATTCTTTAGGTTCAAGTGAATAACAGACAAACACATCAACCAATGCTTTTCTTTTTATTTCTGATATATCTTTATTACATACATTATAATATCACACACAAGTTGTGGTTTTTTTATTTATGGTTTGTATAATAATATTCATGACGTTTTGTCCGTCAAAATTACCCATTACTGTAGAAAGACCCATATATATGTACATAAGCAATTCCAGCAAAAAGAACATTGTGTCAGTCCCCAAATGACTATGCATACCAGAATCCTATTGGTAACTCGCCCCTTTTCCCTTCTATATACTGTATTCTTCGTCAACACCTATTCGAGAGAGATGGTACTGGACGGGAGTATTTTATTACAATAGAAAACCCAGTATTTACAGAATATACTTATCTCCGATACCTACAAATACGTAAGAGTGACACCTGATTGCACCGAGACAAGAGGACGGGAGTGTGCAGCATTGAGCCCTGGAGTTAAGTGTCTTAAGCCGTGTCTTAAGCCGTGTCCGCATGTTTCAACTGTATTGTTCTTGAATGGGAGAGTAATGAATAAATGGAGCTTTTTCAAACAAAGTATTCATTCACACGAAAGGGGGGCTGAGATGAATAGGACCGATCTCTCCAGTGTGGTGCCTATTGTTTGTGTTTACATGTACGCTTGGCTGCACAGCCCATTCTTGGCATACCAGCCCCCATCATTGACAGCCGGACACAAGGGGTTAAGACATATCTATAACCTTTAGGAATTACACTCCTAGGAAAATGATTTAGTAGTTTGCAGGATCTCCAGGCTGGTTATCGTGGAGATTGTGAAGTTGACTGCAAGACCCGTCTACCAAGAGGGCATCCCACAGGAACATGTAGCATGTGAAGGTCAAACCGTTTTCCCAACATGCTGCCTACATGATCTCTGTAACAACCACAGTCTGAAAGACAGCCCATGATGTTGCCATGCTCCACGTTTGGTGGTTTTGAGTGTGAGCCTGATGAGATGCTAGGTGAATCTGCATGTGGTGGTTTATTTTGAACCTGGGCTGCTACAATGTAAGCGGTCAA
The DNA here is from genome assembly GCA_037893225.1 of Hippasteria phrygiana. Lineage (NCBI taxonomy): Eukaryota > Metazoa > Echinodermata > Asteroidea > Valvatida > Goniasteridae > Hippasteria > Hippasteria phrygiana. Next base: position 128,153 of record JAZGUH010001087.1, on the reverse strand, counting down.
CCTGGTCTCCGGTCCCGGTGTGGTCCATCTTGAGCCAAAGTAGATGATAGGTGTGGCTCACCTGGTATTGAAAAGCTAGCTGATCTTCGCATGGCCAATCTAATGTTCCATGCTGTGACTCACATAGCTGTTTTGGTACAAGCACTGGTGTTATGAGTGGCAATCTGACTTTTAAAAATCTTGCAATAGTGGTTACAAAGCCTACATGTAGGTGTTGCGATGAAGAGTTGTGTAGAAATTCCACATTTCTCGTACCAGAATTATTTGTGCCTGTGCACCAATGTTCTTCCGAGACAGGTGACTTCCTTGCACTGAATTTTGACTATTGCAGAGTTGTCTGTATTCATCAACATCAATACAGCATCACTTGTCTCCTAGATACATGTACATGTACCTAAAGCTTCAAGTCCAAATTGGGCCGGTATGTATACCGGCTCCCAGTATGCAAACCGGTTCATTTTAATTCTCCGAAACTGGGTTGGATCATGGAGGAGTGTTCCTTCCTCCATGGTTGGATACTGTCCGAGCCTCTACTGGAAGGCTGGCCCGGTTTGGGAGTCCATTGTGTCCAGTTCCTGCGCCAGTGAACTCCTAAATGCAGACAATGGGGTGACTAATCTGCTAATAATCCTCCACGGGTTAACAAAAGGCCCTAAACGTTCGCTCAGTTTGAAAGAGTTTGCCGCTGGACAGATCTGTACGCACAGTATTCACACTTCAGTGATCACCTACACATACACGTATAGTGTAAAGTCCCAAGTTTCCCGTTTTCTAAAATTAAAATTCCGTTTTCTTAAAATTGCAAATTCCGTTTTCTTCGGGTTTCTTTTAACATACCTTTCACTTCAGGCTTTCGGTTGCATGTTGATGTGCACTTGAACTTAGTTAAAGCGCCCTTCAATATCGCCATGAAATTTCAGCATTAACAGTTGCTTGGTGTGGACTTCAGTCAAGTTTTCTCTCTTGTCTGTCAGCAAATGTTTGTACTGGGAGAACGATCTCTCAGTATCAACACTAGTGCACTTTTGCCAAATGTTCAAAATGGCTTTTTCTGCCAAGTTTGGGATTGCGGCAGCGCATGCCCATCCAGTACCTGTACAGATCAAACTCTTCTGGAAATTCCTCCTTTGAGGCTTGGATGTAGATGTCCCATTCTTCCTGAAGAACTCTATTTGGTTCCTTCATACCATGAAGAGCAGTGTACTTGCTAATGTCATTTGTGACAGTTCCAACTTGACGAGGGTCAAAAACTCTGCACTGTTTGTAGAATGCCATTGCAGAGCTTGTGTCAGTGTGCTCGGAAAGTTTTTGCAAAGCTCTTGTAAATCCATCATGGAAGTGCTGTAATGCCAAATCTCTGTCAGCTCTTCTCAACTTAGACAACAGTTTGTCAGTTATTTCACCAAAACAGGTTTTGGTGGTTCCTTTCATTAGGTAGTTCATCATTCCACCCACCATGGAATACATTGTTGGTGCAAGTGGTTCATTTCCTTCAAGTCTAGTTAGTGTGTACTGAATTTTCGGTGCTGATTCTGCGATGAAAGTCATTTTCAGCAGCAGTATGTTCTTTGATTTTTGCAATTGCTTCTTGAATTCTGCTGATGCCAGCAGCATCAGAAGTCTCCTCTCTGAAGAATGTCTCATATTCATCCAGGTGCGAACTGTGGTATTCCACTGCCTTGAACCAAGTTCCCCAACGAGATGCACAGGGTTCTGGAGGTAAGTTTGTTGGCTGCCCAATTCTATTTAGATGTGCGACAAACCGACGTTTCCGTGCTGGCTGTTTGTTGAAGGCATTTCGAATGTCATTGACAAACTGCCGAACATCGCTGAAGTACTCGTCCTTCACAAGATCTTCTCCAACTAGATTCAAGATGTGGGCCATACATCCAACATGGATTGCATTTGGCAGAACATTGGACAAAATACGAAAAGCTGCAATACAGTAGGCCGTATTGTCCGTGGCAAAGCAACAAACGTCGTTGAACTCTATGCCAGCCATTGTTAACGATTTCAGTACGGCTTGACTAACTGTATGCTGGTTGCATTCATCCAAGAAAACCACATCAATGAGAAACAGTCGTTCCAAATGTCCTACAACAATATTAAGGACGTGTTTGTCCCTGCGGTCAGTGGTTTCATCTACAATAACAGACACCAACTTCCCTTTCAATTCCTTTTTTACTTCTTCAAAGTGTTCCTCATACACATGTGGCAGATGAGTTTGACGTAAGTGTTCCGCTGTCGTCAATGACCCGCCTTGGGGACAATGTTTCTTAAAAAATGGCTTCATTGTAGCTACTTTTTCGAGTGGAATGTCCGCAGATGTCATCATTCGAATAAAGTCCCGTTGAAATTCACTCCTCTCTGCCAGACTCGAAGAAAATGCGGAAGATGTGAGTGTGGTTTGTTTTTGTTTTGGTGGAATTCCTTTGGAGACCTCCTTTGTTCGCATGTGTTTAGCAGAACGAAGATGATCTGGCATGTATCCCGGCGTTGCCAATCAACTGTGTGCTGACAGAAGCTGCAAAATAGTTTCTCCCCATCCACATAAAAGTCCTTGCAAAACTGGGGCTCTGCAGCTCTGTATTTTGCTGACAATACTGTCCCACCCAGCTTCGAGCTTGCACTCCTTTTCGGCATGATTTTTTAATCGTATTAATTATTCACAAGCAATCCAAATCCCCCAAAACGGACACCGCGATGACACACAAGTTGAAGTTTCGCTCTAGATGTCAATGCATGCACGCACGCACGTGGTAGCCTGCTGGCATGGCTGCGGGGGCGGGCATACATAAAATCGGGCATACAAAAAAAACAATGGATGCGATGTTCTGTGATGCATAATTCATGACGGACGGCTTGCCTGTGCACCAATCCGGGACCACTGTGCGCGCGCGGTGAGAGCCCAGCATGCAGGTCGTGTAGCAGTTGTGAATGGGCGATGTGGTAGTCTAGGTTTCAAGACGTTCTTTGCGGTCATTCCTAGCGCGGTGTATTTAGCGGCTTTATACCACGCGCTGCATGCAGCGTGCTTGTCACATGTTGAATCGCACTGCGAAAGGCGTCTTGGAACAAAGACTTCAATTTGCATTTTGACATGAACTCGGCTGGTTCCCAATGAAATACGAATCCCTGCAGTACTGCCGTGTTACCAGTGATGTCGCAGCATGTACGTACGTGCGTGCGTTTGGCCAGCAATCGCTTCAGTACCGGTACGATGTGCATATTTGGTAAGAACGAAATGAAGTCGACACTACGAAAAATCACGAAAACTGTTTATTAGGTTTCTTTTCAAGTTTTCATGCATTATTTGGCAGTTAATATGGAATTCCGTGTTGTCCTCATTTTCCGTGAAATTCCGTCCGTTTTCCGTATCACGGAGGACTTCGGACTTTAGTATAGTGTCTGGGTATCCTGTTCTGATAACTGAACTGATGGACTGAATGGCCTTAATGACAGCCAAGTGTTTTTTTGTTTTTTAATGGGTATTGCCCAACACAAGTCCAAAAGGAAACTCAAGGTTTGGGCTACAAAAGACAAGGATAGATAGAAATCATAGGGATCGAAGGTATCTATTCACATTTCCTTTGAATTGTGTAATATTATATGTGGAAGGGAAGCAGGTTACAAGTATGGAGTTCCAAAGAGAGGCAGTACGAGGAAAGAAACTCAAAGAGTATCTCACAGTACTAGCCTTTAAAACAACAACACTGAGAGGATGTGATGAGACAGCCAGGCGAGTGGAGTGCCTGAAAGTTGATGTGTAAAGTAGTTGATGTGTAAGTAGTTTTCCTCCAGGAAACCAAGTTCCTGCTAGGGAAAGGTGTCTACCCTAGAACCCTAACCATGAAGCCTTCGTGGTAGGTGTCACTGAAACAAAGGGTTGTGAAAACGGTGTCACAGAGAGGATTCTGACATGAGGGCCACTATTCAACATAAGACTGAATCAGGAAATACACTGGGATAGTTCGGTAATGGCATTCTTCACTGGATGAAACTGGTAGAGCTGGTGAAATAGGAATAGGTGCATATAAGCATGCTGTATTCACTATACAGCTTGCAACAAATTCCAAAAGCCAAAGCCAGGCATGCATTGGTAGTGTTATTGAGGACAAGAAGATATGTAAACACATTATTCTAGGGCCACCCAACCTTCCATTGATGGGGCAGCTCTGCCTGTCCTAAGGGAGGAACTCTGGGTTTAAGAGGGGGACATGAAGATTTTGCAATGTTGATGAAGACACCCGATTTCAGAGACGCCGATGATGTGCCCAGAATCTGTTGCTTTCAACAAATGATCTGGCAACATCCACAGTGCCAGGTTAAAGCTCTTTCACTGTAGGATGACCCTTTTTCCTCCCTACCTTAGGTTGGGGCCTGGGCTTTGAAGCCTTGCGTTTTGGACTGACCATAGACAGCTGATATCAACATTTGGTCGGTTAACCAAAATCTCTTGAAGTGGTGAACTCATAACAAAAGAACACTTCCTACTAGTAAAAGTAAAGTGTATGAACTATACAAGACTGTGAACATTCGACAAAATGGTACATGTACCATTTTGCATGTATGTATGCATGTACTGGTCTTCTTTTCCCTGCCTGGGTATTCTCTAGGGATGAACGAGTGACGCTTGTAGTTTATTCCATCAATAGTCTGCTTCTATAGAAACCAAAAACCCCACGCCATTCCACCTTCGCAGAACCATCAAAAGGAATACCTCAACAATGACACTATTATAAGGGCTCTACGTAGTTGCGGCAACCCTTGTGATTTGTTGCACGTTGATGCCACACAAAGGGAGTGAACTACAATATACGAACCAATCAACATGAGTGTCATTTGTATGTGGCGGAATTTCAAAGTTTTCCACGCAAAAGCAACAGCTTCAGTTTCAGTTTTCTTGGCATCGTTTGAATACCTCTCCCTGTCATTTTGATATAAATTTGTTTCGAGTACAGACGCCTAAACTTCTGCAAAGATGTGCACTGATAAAGTTACCATCAGGCATGTCAGGTGGCTTAATGCAAAATGGCAAGGCATTGAAGAAGACAATCAAATCGGGTGAAATCGCGCGATCCCTTGGAAATCGGTATGGTGGTGCAAGTGAGCTACAAATCCAGTCACCACAAGGCAGAAACCATGCAGATCGGCAACAAAAGTAAGTCCCAATATCATTCATGTGGTTTGTTTCCTAATATTTCTAACAAATGTGAATTTTAAAAACCTATTAAAAACTGCAAACTGTTTACCAAGTAGAATGTAAATATTGGGTGCATAATTTCAAGCTTAAAGGTAAAATACAACATTTGCAAAAACCAAAATTATCATGAAAGACCTTATATACTTGGCAGTAAATAATAGTCTCAAGCATCCTGTGAAATCACAGCACCCAGTGTGCTGTCATTTTCATGAAAAGTATGATTTTGCATCAATTTCCAACGGTGGCCGACTGACCATCGTAGGGAGAAAAACCTGACCTTTTTCAAATACTGTACCCAATTTTGTTAGTTTGAAATTGGTTTGAACGGGTGAAAGCCAGCTAATCTGGTAATCCATATGACCTGAAAATTTCCGGACGTCAACAAATTGCTCTGTTTCGTTTGAATAATGGCCAGGGGACCAGACTACAAGAATAGCATTTTGTTTTAGATTTTTCCAGCATCTGTGAACATACAACGGGTCATTGCAATATTTGCTATAAAAATCCATTCAATTCTGAAAATTACGGCAAAAGCAATAGTGAATATCAGGTTTAGGCGAAATGAAAAAACATTTAGCGTCCCTTCCCGCTTCCTTTTTGTGGGCCGCCTGGAAATGAGGTATAAAAAAACAAAAAAATAATTAAAACCAATGTAAACATGTTCAATTCTCTTGTCCACCATTGTCTCTTCCTTTTTTGTATATCTTTGAACCGTTGAAAACCTACAGTTGTCAGAAATTCTAAAAAGAATGGCGGCTAGCCCCTCCCTTTAAAAAAAAACCCGGATGCTAAACATGTTTTTTACTTGGCCTTATAACAATTACACTAATTGCTTCATTTAACAAATTTTAGAACCATGTTTGCATTGTATGTCAACTGTACTTTTTCTAGAGAAAGCTTTCCGAAGATTGCGATGAGGACGACTTGCCGCTTGCTTGCATAAAAAGACACGCTGCTGGTCCCGCCGCCGTTCCCGATCCCCAGCCCACCAAGGAGTCTGCTGGCCCTGCCAACGTTCCCGAGTCCCAGCCCACCAATTCGGCTGGCCCCGCCACCATTCCCGAGCCCCAGCCCCAGCCCACCACTGAGTCCGCTGGCCCGCTACCGTTCCTGAGCCAAAGCCCACCAAAGAGTCCGCTGGCTCCGCCACCGTTCCCGAGCCCCAGCCCATCAACGATTCGGCTGGCCCATCCACCCTGCCTGAGCTTTATTGCAAGCCAATTGCCGATTTTGATCTAAATGTAGATCTGGATCTTTCGGTGATCACCGGGGCCAAAACAGAAAACCCTCTCATCCAACTTGTGATGTCACAGCTTGCGATGGTTATCTCTAAGCTGGGCCAGCAGTCGACCGATGTAAAACATCTTCGGAGAGAGGTACGAGGGCTTCGGAAAGAGGTACGAGGGCTTCGGGAAGAGGTACAAGAGCTACAAGCAGAAATACGAGACCTCCGGTCCCACGAGACCAGCTTGGCAAATGAGTATCGGGAACCGCAGTATGTCATCGTCGACGAGGAACTGGACAGGGTATTGATACATGTAGGCAACACAAACAATGCAATGCACATCATTGACAAGGAGGCCTACGATAAAATATTCCTAATTGTTAAATTAATGGCACATGAATTCCCACCACATGAACTGTCGAGATCCAATGGGAAAGAGAAGGTCGTGAAAGAATGCATGAGAAAAAAAACCCAGCATTTGTGGCAATAATGTCTCAGGCGGCGCTTGAGTTTCCGCGTCACAATTTTGATGGTAAACTGCAAAAGGCCCTCAGGGATGCTGTCAATGCAAAATGTAGGAAAGTGTCTTTGATGCTGAGAGCGTAAACAATGTTGTTCACTTATGAAAAGTACTTGCCAGATTTGGGAGTTTCAAAATCAATTGTATAAAATGTTTAAAACCAGATTTGGGAGTTTCAAAATCAAGTGTATAAAATGTTAAAACCAGATTAAAATTTTACTGAATTTCCCTCTGGATGTATTGGAATTTTATTAAAAGTTTAATTGGCTTTAGTCCTTATTAGTATCCCCTTCGAAAACAAGAATTGGGCATTGGGAACCTTTTACAAGGGTCTGATAATTTAACCAGTTTGCGCAAGGATTATTTTTGCCGAACATTTCTATTTTCAAAAAAGGCAAAATATAGCAGCCAACTTCTGATATACAGCCAAACGCCACAAATACTGATTTGCAAGAGTCATTTTAACAGTATTTGTGCAATATTTCAATACTCCGGGTGCGCCCACCGAAGCGTAAATTCTATAACATGCCATGCACAGCGGCCAAGTTCAGGTTCAAAACACGGTCCGCCTCCACAGACTTCTCGGACTTTGTGTGTGTGTGTACAAAAATGAGAGATTAGCGTCTTGATATGAGACGTCACCCGGAGGTGAGTCGAGGCAAGCTTGACGTTTTAACCCGTCAGCCGTGCCCATGTATAAAAACAGCCAGATCGTGTTAACACGTCCTCCAACGCGAACTGGTTAACGACCATGGGTATAAGATCGTGTTAAAAACAAACCAGGCACGAATCGTATTACACTTCACCTGGAATCTGTTGGGAACGGGTTTCGGAGTTCCGTAAATTATAGAATTGCATGTAGATGTGCATTATAGTATTTTATTCATTAGTCGTCTTCTTCGGTGTGTCTCGTCTGAATTCCTCACCCATATTTTGTTTGTTTTCAATTTTTTTATTTGTTAATATCTTGGATGTTTATTTTGTTTACTATTTGTTCCTGTATTTTTAATTGCAGTTCTTTTGGTTTTCAGTTAACCTATTTTCCAGAGTACTCTTAATTTTTTTAATAACATTTCCCGTTATATTTTATATCTTGCATTTTAGATTAACTTTAATTATTAGTAAATCATGTACAATTTGGTCTTTTAGCCACGATTTATGAATTTTAATAAACCAACAATAATACAAATAGTCTTGTTGATGTCTTTGGCTGCCTAGTTTATGCTCGGTGAAATCAAGAGAAACGGATTAATAGCGGTTACGCATATAATTGATTTATTATAGTAATGAGGGAATCTTGGGATTTCATAGGCAGTGAATTTTTTTTCAGACACTACTGTTTTTTTGTAAAGTTCGCCCGCTTTGAATATATTAGGCTGGGATTCTTGTGATTAACAAAAGGTTGATCATGGGTTTAGACCTGGAGATGAATAAATTCGCCTGGGGAATAAAATTACGAGGGTCTTTCAAATAAATTCTTTCCCCGAAGAGCTTTGCAGTCAATGATTGACAGCCGACGGATATGTAATACAAATAAATGTATTTTTGGGGGGATAAGTGGGCCGAGGGAAATTCTTTGAGGTGGCGCCTTTGGATTTATAAAGACGTGGGAATATATGGCCTGAACGAAGACGCAAATTACCAACCAATGACAATGGAGATTTTTTTCAGGCCTCAAGATTGTACTAAAATCTTTAATAGTCCTGTATGACAATCATTTTACTGGGGAATTTGGTAACACAAGAACTGTGCTGGGGAAATACTGGCGATGACAAATTGGAAGGTCTACTATTTAATGCTAGTTCCGATGTCCGGTTTTCAAATTTCCAATCGGATTTGATTCCAATCTAAATACAAATACAATACACTGCCAACAATTATTTTCTTTTATTTCTTATTATAAGAAAATGTTCTTGTCTCACTCCCGAGAAAACTTTTCTAGGGAGTGAGACAAGAAAACTTTTCTTGAAATAAGACAATTTTCTCATTTTAAGAAAATCATTTTTGGCAGTGTACATGGCTTTCCCCCCAGCATCATGTACTTCAGATCTTTTTTTGTGATGACCCGTTTAGCACGCAAAGGAATGGTCAATAACATAACAATACCCTCTGAAATAAGCTATACAGGGAACGCGTGCGAAAAGCCGTTCGGCACGGAAAGGAACGGGGGCCGTTCAGAACGGGGAGGAACCCGTCCGGACGCATTCGAACGGTCTGTGGATTTTTGGTGTCTGCCCTAACAGGATTTTGTAATCTCAAATTTCTCCCACCGCTATGACTGCGATGACTGCACGAAGAAGACATGGAACACTGCCCAATTTAAAAGTTGGTGTGTAAAAATAACCCCCGGAAGAAGATGGCGAAGATCCCTGCTAAAGTGTGATCCATGCTGTCCCTGCAGCAATGCAGTTGGCAGTAGACGTGTAGGAAAGAAGGTGAGGAATGCGCAGAGCATCTAGGTGCTAAGCTGAAGAGACTGCATGAAGGAAACCCGGAACATTGTTACGAGAAGACCATTTTGAGAAGATGTTGAGACATGTTAAGAAGACGTGTGGCTTTTGCCTAATCCTGCAAGAAAACAGTTCATCTTCCTAGAAATCCTGTTCCTTGGTGTTGGAAAGATGATCCTGATAATAGTCTTACTGCCAACAGGTGCGGGGTATATACTGTGGGTACAGCATGGTGAAACCTTCCAGGAACATGGGGAAGTGTTACATAGGGAAAACAGAGATCCCTGCACTAATGTATCAATACACATTGTTGAGAATTATGCTATCTCCTTGGGTACAGGTAATGGTGAGGGTCAGGCCAATGGAATTAGTCCTGGAGCTCACCCAGAGCATCATTAAAAGAAAAGTCAGGAAGTCTTTCTAAAATGACAGGGATTGGAAGGTTGTGACATTCCCAGAGTCCTGCTATGGACTGGACTTGTTCAACAATAAGAAAAAAAGTAGGCTTAATATTATATAGTTATATAGTGTCAATGATGAAACGGTAGATGAATTAAAGGATGATGTTATAAGAATATCTCGTCAAGGTGGGAACGATTGCTACTCCTTGAACATCAGTGGAAACAAAGTCCAAGAGGGTTCCCATGGAAACACAGATGACATCCATACAAAGTCTAGACGGGATGAAGATCCTCATAGCAGGATCTTCTCCTTCTGGTAGGCTCTGAAATGTGCTGGAACTGTGTTGGAAATAGGTCTGAAATGCCTGTACAATGCTGCGCTTAGAAGCCAACAAATTTGCGTGCAAGCTCGGTGTCACAAGCAGAAAAAAAAGGGATGAGTTACCAGCTGGATTCTGGTATGTAAAGTGCAGTGTTAGTGATGACACAATGTTCTTTGTTCTTGTCAACGGTATTGCTTGTGCATCATGCACACTGGAAATGCATTTGTAGGTATCGGAGGTGAGGTATTTTCCATAATAGAATACAGTATCTAAGACACAATATAAAAAGGTCAATTAACAGTGACCAGCCACCCAGAGTTGTACTCAAGTCCCTGCAAGTCCTTTCACAAGTCCTTTCACAAGTCCTTTCACAAGTCCTTTCATAAGTCCTTTCATAAAGCAGGTCACAAGTAACTGGATGAACAATGACAAAGGAATGCCTTTTTCAAAGCTCATTTGAGTAGCTTGTGATTGGGATTAGGACTGGAGGGCTTGTGATGGACTTGCAGGGACTTGCAGGTACTTGTGATGGACTCAAATACATTTCTGGAGGTCCACTACTTTAATTTCTGAGTTGAAATTTAATGACTTGCAAATTTCAAATGTTCTAAAAAATAGAAAGAGTGCAATTACTAGTGAGTGAGGTCAACTTACCACTGTCTGGGATACTTTGGAGGGAAGCTACAGCCCTCATTGCAGAGCGCTTCAATTCATCTTGCTTCTCAAACTCCTGCTTGACAGAATTAGCCTTGACCTTGGTTGTACATGTATTCCTCAATGGTTCAATCAGTCTGTCCAGACCTGTAAATCAAAGTAAGTAAGCTCTTCAGTCATATGTGCGCTGAGTGGATGTGTCTGTATTTTACTGTAGGATAATCATAACTTTTTTCCTACCATTTCCTCAACCTGTTCATTCAGCTTGAGTTAATGTTATCACTGCGCCTCACCATCAAAATAACCCCTTGGTAGAGTCTGGACTGTCATCCTTCCCCTCAAAAACGAGTTCATCTAACTAAACAGACTCACCGAGTGCCAAGTTTCCTGTGCCAAGCACTCAAAATGACTACAGCCGACCACAAGACCAAAAAAAACATCAGACGATAAGATCACTTGCTGAAAATTAAAACCTGGGCACACCATTTGCACAACGGTAAGGTTGATCAAGTTATCATTAACCAATGGGATCTACTTACCAGGATTTGGAGGATGGAGGCCAATTATTAACCCTAACTACCCCAAACCTTACAAACTCCAACAGCAGGTTGGTTAAATTTTGTTTAATTTAGTACCGTGGGGGTTCATATGACTCTACCTGTTGGACTTTGTCAGATTTAGGTCTCTGCCTAGTGCGATGGCTTATAGGGAATTACATGTAGGGTTAAGAGATGGAGGATCTACAACTGGAAATCAAATTGATTGCCAATGGTGATTCAAAGATGGTGAAGCAAGTTGAAGGCCTTCACCAACATCCATCAACTTCAGAAGCCTAGTCCAGCAAGAAGCTACTACCGATGTTTCAATCAGTGGAGTACTGGAAACCCTAAAAAGAATCCTACATTCCCCTATGAAAAAGTGAGGGAAATCTTCGCTGCTAAGCATAACCATGCCTAATGTCGGACTTGATGAAAAGGCTCACTGGACTGGTCACTCTTGCAAATTCATGTCAGATTCGACTGAGAGGCCTTGTCATATTCCTGGTCATATTCTTGTACATGTACCAGACTGAGTGAATTCAGGTACTGAACCTTGCTGAGTCAGCCCTTGCCAACGCACCCCTGTTTGTGCTGCAAGAACCTCAAGCTGCTGAAGTTTCTAAAAAAAACGCCCTGTGAAATGTCATTAACAGCAAACAATATAATACATCAAGTCTGATGACAAGCAGTCCTCGTCATGACCCCATTCCATGCACACAAGATTTACCAGTAGTTTGTCTAGTCTTTGGTTGCGCCCTTCTCGATGGCTGCACCCTTGGATTTGCTCTTGAGATTTGTACTCGATTTTGTTGATTTTATACTCTTTGCATCCACTTATTTTTTGCCTACGAGTATACCTGTAAGAAGTCTTAGACAAACCTGGAACTGTTTTTCTGCTCATTCGCCGATCATAAAATGTGGTTTTTCAGTGGAAGAAAACTCCATCTACATGTATTCAACATTTATGTTGTGTATGGTTGCATCACGTTCGGCCTGGTATTCTGGTCACTTGCCATGGCCCGATTCTCCTATTCACGGGAAGAACTATTGAACATTAAGCTGGAGATCTAAAGTCTACTTTACCAAACTATGACATTTTACACGAGCCACGGCAGACTGGTCGAGGTGGAGGCATTCACCAGAATTATTTATTTGGACAAGAATGTTATTTAGATTTCTATTGAATATGTTCATCAGTGGCTACAAACACTCTGCGAACATATAGATGTGCGTTCATTTAAAATCTGTCAAAAATATAAAGTCTCATGAAATCAATAGAATTATCAACCACTTTATTTAAGAATTTTTTTGAACAGAGAAAATCAAGTTTAAAGTTACAGTACTTTAATTGAGTCATTTGTAGCACATTTATAATACATGTCATATTTTCATGTGAGAGATGAATGTTTTTTCTCTTCTGTTTTTGTAAAACAGTCAATTTTGACATTACGAATATATTTTGGCCCATGTCTCAAAACAAGGATTGCCGAGTTCCAACTGATTTTGCTTGATCGCATCACATTTGCCCACCTGAAAAAGGCTATTCCTTAAAAGTAAGTGTCGCTCAAACACCAACATTTCTATCTGTTTCAAGGGATGTTCCCAATGGAGTGTCTCAAACTCTGTGTTAGAGACTCTCCTGAGCTGATGTGGCCATGAAGGATCAGATCTTGCCATTTGCAGGATCGTTTTTACCTTCCATTATTACACTACAAACTCTTTGACCTGGCAACTGCACATCCAATCTTGTGAATCAGCAATTGTGGGATCTGACCCAATTAGCCACTGCCAATATGCATCCAAGACATACAGTACTGATAACACTAACATTGACTGTTATACCAAAGCCCCCATTCTAAGCTGCTCTAAATTCTGTGAACAATTTAATAACTGAAATTTATTCAACGCTTGACAATATTTACTTTGCTATCAATTTCATGTGTTTATGTGTTTTCTGTAGATTAAAAAAAAAATGGCAAGGAAAAATGTCCACCCTGAACAAACATTTGAACAACTTCTTTTGCTTAAATTGTGGCATCCCCCACTTATTTTTTGTATTTTTAGCAACACAGGCCTTTCCTCCCAAGTTTATGCAATTTATGCATTATGAGTGCACTTGTTTGCCATGAGATGATATATCAATGCATTGTGTGGTAATTGCATACGGTCAATGTAAATGTTGCTACTCACGTTGCAGTATTGCAGGCGGACACAATGTTGACAGTCTCACCAACATCAAGTACGTCAACATCTACGATATATAAAGTCAAAACAATGTGCTTAGTACAAAATCACAAGCAACTTTATGTTCATTTTGGACAAACAAACCTCGACCAAACTTTGTGGAAGATTATTCTAAATGCTGAATACATTGGCTTGCCTCTCAAGGTTTGAATATTTATCCACGTGACAACCAAATGCACACAGGTGTAGATCCTGGAGGACGGGGAGAATATACCCGTAGTCTCCCTCCCATTTTTGACTGGAGATGGCACATCAGGGATCAACCCCCCCCCCCCCCCCCCCCGAAATTTCAATACCGTGAAAAAAAATGCAACCCTACATTTATTTGCAAAAGTAAATGCCTACTTGCTACATGTACTGCACTTGACCATCAGAGGGTCGTAGTGACCTCCAACATCCCAAAAAAATTTCTTTAAATGCAATAAGTTGTGCGTACATAGCTACATGTGAACACATGGTATGGTACTCCTGTACCGCTACAAATAATCTGAATTTGTCAAACAATCCACAAGGGAAACTGACTAGGTAACATAGGGCAAGATAGCTCAGTTGGTAGAGCGCCGGTGCGGTAACCCGGAGGTCGCAGGTTCGAATCCCGCTCCTGCCAGTTTCTTTGTTCACTTTGAAAATGTATTCAAATTTACCTAGTCAGTTTCCCTTGTTGATTGTCTGACGAATTGTAAGTTAAAAAGTCATATCCTCATTGAGTGATCCCCACAATGTCGCTTCCCAAGTTGTATCGTAAAATTGGGTGTGATCCCTGGCTATACGGCATTCTGGGTTTATGACTTCTGACTAGCGCCCACCCAGAGGTCACAGGTTCGAATCCCGCTTCTGCCAGTTTCTTTGTTCACAAATAATCTTAGTTACATCTTGTCTTTAATAATGTAATTTCATTGGTCTAGAATTATCACATCAGGTTCATAAAAATGACTGAAATTTCTGTAAATGATTAATATCACAAATATATGCTTTGTACATTATGCTTTTGGGCAAAGGTTTTTACCCCCCTTGAAGGTGCATCATGATATGAAATGTTGGATGACTGATTGGCCATTTGATCAGATTCACTGTGAAATAGCCATAAGTTTTAATTATTATTTATTATTTTATTTCTCTCCACAATAAAAAGGAGATTGTTACAGTATAATAAAAACTTTACATTAACAATAAATATGGAAATTAGCAATAAAAGGAATGAATGTGGAGAAGGCAAGACTGTGGTGGAGACAACAAAATCCTGTCACCTACATTGTAAAGGTTCAGTCTGCCCATTTAAACTATAGAAAAAAATACATTAAAAAACAACAATAGCATTAAACACAGAATAAAAAAATAAAAAATTTCTTTTCCATGACACAGATACGAAGAAGAATGAGGTACAATTAAAAACAAAACAATTCAGAATATGCATTTCATCCAGTATATCAAAGGCAAGAGATGATAGGGTATGTACCAACCTTGACATCATAATGATCCTTGAGGCCATCTTCCAGATGATTGAGGAACTCAAAGATGTCCAGCCTATCCAGACAGGAGTCTAGCAGAGTATACATGCACTCAAAGGCAGCCTGTGGGTATAGGACATGCTTCATCAATAACATTTAGCACACCTTCATCTTTTCACAGACATTTTAATCCCATTCATCTCGTCATATCAAAAACTCCCTTTTACCTCTTGCATACGGACGACGACCGTAGTGTGGTTTGCAAAAGACAATCTGGCCGGTTGTCATCTATATGTGCATTCCTGCACATACTCAATCCATTCATGTTTCAACTATATTGTTCCTGAATGGAAGTGTCATGAATAGATGGAGCTTTTTCAAAACCAAGCTTTCATTCACTTGAAGGGGGGGCCTCCAAGTGTGATGAATAGGACCACTCTATTCACAGTGGTGTCTATTGTTTGCATTTACACTTGGCTGCACAGCCCATTCTCGGCATACCACCCCCCCCCCCCCCCCCCCCATCAATAACAGCAGAAGGCAGGGGTTAAACCAGGCCCCCCCCCCCAACGTCCATAACAGCCAGATGCAAGGGGTTAAATCACTTGTTGTCATCAACCCTGTACAGTTTTATGTCAATCACATCATTTATTGTTTATTTCTGTGCTCGACTCATTTATGTTCTCTATTGGAAGTACATGTACCTTACGACAGTGGAACGCCGCTGTAACGAACATAGCGGGATCCACAGATTTTGTTCGGTATGGGCTCCGTGCACAACTACCCCCTCAGCGGAAAGAAAAGGCGAGTTGGGGGGGTCAATATCAACGCCATCTTACCTGACTTCAATTTAAGTGTCTGGTTCCCACTGTGATATTCTTATTGAAAACGCAATTATCGAGAGTCAGCGAACAGACAAAGCAATCCCACTGGTATACGAGTATCAAATGAACGAGGAGTGCAGTGTGGATATCAGCGACGTACTGCCCATGGAAGTGCGGTTGCTATGTGGACAGCGCCCTCATTTGAAGGCGCATGGAGCCCATAGCGATATTCAGCTATTTCAACATGGCATCTGTTCTTTTAAATAGCACAGTCTTGCGTCGTATTTGAAGTGCCCCCTCCTTTGATTGTAACTGAAGGTTTTATTCAATAAGCCAGTTTGGTATTTCAACTCTGCATGTGCACAATGAAATTTTATCCTGAATGACGCTTGTGACCTAATTGCGTGCATTTAAACGCAAAGGGTGGTCGCACAACGTGCACGTGTTAAATTCAATTAGAATGGGCATTTGCGTAACATGGCGTGACATTACGTCAGCAATTTTATCCCAAATAACCTTTGACCTTTGAGGTACCGAACTGGCTTACTGTACTCCATATTTCCCCAAATTTTGCAGTTTTCACGCATTAGCAGCGCCCTCTTTTCACCATCGTCAGTGTAGTTAGGTAAGATGGCGTCGATATTTAACCCCAAACTCGCCTTTTCGTTCCACCTATCTCGTTCGTGCGCTGCTTACACTTTAGGATTGCATGTGATTTCGATAGTGGAACCATTTACATACGAGCGCTATGCAGCACGATGACTTTTGTGGTTGGTCATCAGCGCATTTCTATTATTACATGTTCATACTTTCTAAGCTTACCGAATTCTAAAGCAACAGTTGGCTTTTCCCTTCTATTCCTTGGGGAAATAATAGCCACCTGTCACTCTTCAACATAAAGCTGCGGCCGTTTGGAAATTACAAACCGCCCAAAATTTAGGAGCCAAGGATGGTGTTCAGTATAGCCGAATGTTCAGTACAGCGGTGTTCGGTATAGCGGCGTTCCACTGTATCACTAAACTTCCCATACAGTGTATGTTACTCCCGTATCAATGTGGTGAGTTATGCATGGTCACTATGATGTGTTTGGCTACAATGTGTTTCAGAAGAAAATATACCTTTCTGATGTCCAATCCATCGTCCACTGTATGCTTGAAAGGTCCCATTTCAACCTCTCGAATTAATTCCTTCTGCAAAAGCACACAAAAAGAAACACATGCACATTTCTGATTAGAAAGTCATATTTTAGAAGAGAAACAAACAGCCTAAGTAATAAGGTTAAAACATTTTTAAAAACTAAACTTCATCAGCACAATGGATTATTAAGCTGAACCTTGGAGCAATTTGGGTGAACCTGTATACAGACATACTCCAAGTAGAGTGTGTGTACAGTGTTTTCCAAGTTTAGGGATGTTCATTTTCGAATAATTAAGTATTCGATTATTCAAAACTAGGTTTGACCGAATATTTGAATATTCGATACTCGCAGATCAAATTTTTAATGTAATCCTAAACATAATCGCCTTGTTTACACGGATATCGGTCGCACTACACGTAAGAAACGGATAAAACCAACGGACATTTTTTTTACCAATTTTCGTCGTGACCGTTTAGAGCTAATCGTGGGCTAACGAAACCTCTCTATTATAAACTGCCCGATCTACATTTTTTGCATGGGCCTGTTGTATCAAGATCATTACAGAATGTAAAACAAGAAACCAAATTCCAGCCTTCGTTTTGTCGTTTTATTTACAGACGGAAACAATAACCTCCGTCCACAAAAAGTTACCGTTGACAAAAAAGCTGCATTTGACACTGCTAAGCGCCGTAACTGTATTTGTCGTATCTGTACGTGCATCTATATTATATTTGAACATTCGAACCGTCAAAAAGGTATTCGAATATTCGGTCGACGATCGAATATTCGGTTGACGATCGAATATTCGGTATATTCGGAACAGCCCTATCCAAGTTAAATTAATCTAGTCAAATGAGAATCACATTTAAAGTTATTCTGTGAATAACCTTTTGATAGTATTAACACTATGTGATTTCCGTTTTGGCCACAGACCCAGGCTGTACAAACTTTCTAGTTACGGGCATATTTAAAACATTGCTGCATTTTCTAAGACAATGTCTACATGTAACACTGCAAAATAGCTTTTACATCAAAAGTGACAATTATATTATCTAATTAGTAGGCAAATTTTTCATTCTTGCTTTAATACTGACATGATAGTGTATTCTGTTTTGACTAGGGTCCTGACTTAGTCTACAACATGTACAATTTTCAAACTAAACAAAGAAAACTGGCAGGAGCGGGATTCGAACCTACGACCTCCGGAATACCGTTGTACATGTATATTGCCCTATGCTGGCAGTCTCCCGAATTGTCAGTCTCTTTAGGCCTTTTTGAAATAGACAAAATCTCGGGGGCGGCCCCGGGGCGACGTGGGGGTGAGAATGTGCGACGTTTCACACTAGCCATTTTTGCCCTGGGGCCACCCCTGCTCCCGATATCGGGGGTGGCCCCGGGGCAAAATGGCTAGTGTGAAACGTCGCCCCGCGTGTGGGGTTTCGCACAACCCGGGTTGAGAAAACAGGTGGTCTCGACAAAAGAATTCCAAAGGTCCTGTCAAAGCGCGCTCTATTGTTGATTGTATACAGCTTGGCTTTGAGCGCAGCGCCATTATTCTGAAGCACAATATGTGGCAGAGGGACCCCCTCCCCCCTCTTTTGTGTTGGTCATTGTGTTCCCGGAATCTCAGGAATTATTATCCTCTTCTTTAATATACTGTTAATCAGACAGAATATTTCATTTAACACCAGGTCCTGTCAGAATATAGAGGAAAGCCCCATATCAGATAACAACTTTATATACATGTAGGGTCATACCGTGCCAAATCAAAAATCAAGACAACTTGTAAGGAGTCCGATTCGGAGTTTGATAAAACTTTTTGTAAAAATAACTTCATACATGTAAATTAGAACAGAGATGTTTTCTCTTTTCCCCTATCAATACGTAATGAATGAAACACTGTATACTCAGTGCTTTCTAAGAGCCTGTGTGTAAAAATCCACAGGCTTACTTGGGCGGGACTCGAACCCACGACTTCCTGCTTACTAGTGCAGACGTCTTAACCACTCAACCACCGAGCTTGCCGGGGTCGGCTGGCAGATTCGAATCCAATGCAGCAGTGGGTTCCGCGTAATCAGTCAGAAGATGACAGCTCGGTGGTCGAGTTGTTATGACGTCTGCACCGGTAAGCAGGAAGTCGTGGGTTCGATTCCCGCCTGAGTAAGCCTGTGAATTTTTTCACACAGGCTCTCGGAAACACTGAGTACCGTAATTTTCGGAATATAGGCCGCGGCCTATACGTTGATTCTCACGCTGAAAAATGTCCCTGCGGCTTATATTCCGGGCGGCTTATTCGGCAACATTTGAAGAATAAAATCAGTCACACAAGGTTCGAAATTCACGACGGCCAGTGCCATCGATATTATTTTAGTTGCTGTGATGCCCCTTGTAAAAATGCACTATTCACGGCCAGTTGTGCTGTGCCCCATTAATACTTTGGCCGTTGTGCCCTTCTTGCCGAACAAAGCCCTTAATTTTTCAGTACCAAACCGTTGCCAGATCCTTCAAAACGGCGCTTTTCGATCGCGCTGGTAATTGCCGCGCCCGTGCGCGTGATGAGCTATCGCGCCAGCTAGCACGGCCCGTGTGCCCCATGTAAAAACCTTCACAAAACCTCGATTCCTCAAGCAGACTGGCTCCCGTCCGTGCATTATTTTTCTTCTTTCTCACTGGGGCGAGAACCAGTCACAGCCTAAAAACAAGCTCTGAATCCCGCGGCCGAATGCGCGGCTAGCTTTAGCCAGGTAGCTCTTACTACAGTAACCTGAACCCCCCAAAGCCGGCTAAGCCATGTGTGCGGTTTAGCGATGGTCCAGAGGGAGTAGCGTTGCCTGTTCAACTTAACGCAACGAACTCTCCTCGTGCAAACAATCGTGCATGTACTAGTGCATGTGTGCTTGTGTGTACGTGCCATTGATGACTCGGACACGTGGAAACCGAAGCGTTTTCTGTTCGCGATCTATTCGACAATTATGCCTTGCATCGCTTAATTAATTAAAACGTTCCAGACAAATTGAACTCTTGTCGAGTCTTGTCGGCTATTAAGTGCAAGATGGACATGAATCATTATAAAACTCATTTCTGCCCCACGGAACCAAACTCATTTTTACTGTGACAGAAAAGGAGATCGACAATGTTGATGCTTTTTCCGCCAGCGATATATAGCGCACCGTGATTTCCCGAATGGCCCGTGCGGGGCGTGAATGCAACGTGGCCGGCGAAGATGGCGCACAACGCACGGTGAAATTACTCATGCCGTCGCGCGGCATGCCCGGCACGGGCCGTGTTTCCTCCATGACTATACAACTTACAAGTTTAGGCAGTAATGGAAATAAGAAGAAAAAAATGATTAGCAAATTATGCTAATCATATTGTCATTTGATTAGCAATGTGATAAAATTGACTAGCAAAAGAAAAACCGCGACAAACTCAATGTTATGTGGGTGTGCTGAAGATATTAAAGCAACGTATTGAACAGTGCTACGCATTCCTTACTCTTTACCTTCTAAGTGGTTAAAATAACAAATACGCAAGCCGTAAGCTCAGTTTTCATTGTTTCTTGGCACCTTCCACATAACTAAAAGTTTCGCTCACTGCCGTGAGAGACTAATTGTACAAAATACATGTACACCAGTATGCAAGCAAGACCTTTATCTGGCCTTTGTGCCCTTATATTTTTTTGTCATTGGCCTCTTCATTAGTGGCCTTGGTGCCCCAGAAAATGTTTTCGTCACGAAGGCCAAAATTGCCTTGGCCCCCAGATTACGAATTTCGAACCCTGGTTGCCGTTTACGTTCGCTCTACTCACGTGTTGGAAATATAGGAAACCAGTCCAGAGGGACCGAATAGACTTGCAAATGTACCGTAAGTACCGTTCACACCTCACAAATCGTGTGGTGCGTCTGTTTTATCGTTGTGTAATCCATGTTGTTTATTATTTCACTGGTCAATTGGTGACCGTTGAGCTAAGATAATTAGTGGTTAAAGTTGTCATTTTCTTTTTGTTATCCCCCCCCCCTCCCCCGCGCCGTCAAACAAAGAAAAGAACTGCCGCGCGGCCCACCCAGCCAGGACACTCATCCAGCCCGTCAAAATTGGTAATTTCGAGGACTTATGAAAGTTTATTGGGCTCCGTGCGCGTCGAATGAGGGCGCTGTCCACACAGCAACCGCGCTTCAATAGGCAGTACGTCGCTGGTATTACGCACCGCGCGCGCTCCTCGTTCATTTGATACTCGTGCTTTGTCTGTTTGCCGACTCTCGATAATTGCGTTTTCAATAAGAATATCATAGCGGGAACCAGACACTTGAAGTCAGGTAAGATGGCGTCGATGGCGATATTGACCCCCAACTCGCCTTTTCTTTCCGCCTTTTCTTTGCACGGAGCCCTATCTCGTTCGCGCGCTGCTTACACTTTAGGATTGCATGTGTAGTGGAACTAGCGCTATGCAGCACGATGACTTTTGTGGTTGGTCGTCAGCGCCGCGGTGCGGTTTATACGTCGGTGCGGCTAATACACCAACTTTAAATCTTTATTTGCAGATTTTTGCATGCTGCGGCTTATACTCCGCGCGGCCTATATTCCGAAAATTACGGTATACAGTGCTTCATACATTACGTCGGGGATAGGGCAAAAGAGAAAACATCTCTGTTCTAAATTGCATCATCCCGATGCAAACAAATTCCATCTTCAAACTTCATACATGCCATCAACATAATTTTAAAGATTTTAGCACCCAACTCCATTCATTTTGTTTTCCCCTCCAAAAAACTTCAGACTAAAAAATATGAATGAGAAAAAGTGGCATGGAATGGATATTTAGGGGGCCATATCCCAGAAACGACTAAGATTTGAATATGTTCATGGCATATATGGAGGTATTTCAAAAAAGAGTTTTATCAAAATCTGAGTGCTTTGGCATGGAATGACCGTGATGTTTCATGCTCTTCACTCCATTTTGAGGGCTCAGATTTCAAACAATTTTAGACCTTGGATATCATTTTTTCATTTAGGTGCTTATAAACCAGTTCGCGTCGAAAGACGTGTTAACACGATCTGGCTGTTTTTATACACGGGCACGGCTGACGGATTAAAGCATCAAGCTTGCCTCGACTCACCTCTGGGTGACGTCTCAACACGCTAATCCCTCATTTGTTTTGTACACACACACACACACAAAGTCCGAGAAGTCTGTGGAGGCGGACCATGTGTTGAACTTGAACTTGGCCGCTGTGCACAGCCTGTTGTTCTACAATTTACGCTCCGGTGGGCGCACCCGGAGTATTGAAATATGAGGTTTTGGCAAGAAATATTGTACAAATACTGTTGAAATGACTCTTGCAAATCAGTATTTGTGGCGTTTGGCTATATATCAGAAGTTGGCTGCTATATATTGCCTTTTTTTTTTAATAGAAATTTTCGGCAACAAAAATCCCGGCGCAAACTGGTAATAAAACCCTTAGTCAACACATGGACAGACGATCACATTTTCTAAAATATTGATTACCATAATGATTTTGCTTGTACCCTAGGTGGATAGCTATGCTGACATGGTGTTCACATTTACTGCAAATTGCTATCTGCAACCCAGTACTCAATACGGATAGTTTAGAAGAACTTACCCTGACTTTAGTTTCATTGTAGAGATTAGGCAATATCTGTTCCAGAAGGTCTCTTATTAAGGATGGCTTATTGTGTGCTGCAGAATTGAACGTGACCAGGGATACTCGACGGACATTCAAATCAGGGTCTTCCATGGTCTTTAAGAAATCTTGGATGCAGCTCTTGAGGAGAGGGTCAATAGGCTGACACTGTATGCAAACAGCAGTATGAAATGGATTGTAGTCATCAGATCAATCTCAAAAGGCAGTGATAAGAGAATTATAGTCAATTAAAATGTACCAATAACAATAGGCAGGCTACCAGTTATCATTCACGGCAATCTACTCAATGATCCAACCAAACAAGCATTTTAACTGACCTGATCAGATATAGTGAACTTAACAGCAGTGACCACCGTGCTTCGTGTAAATGCCGATTCTGAGGACAGGCACTCCTGCAAGGCAAAAGACATTGAACAGGGAATTGGTTTATGCTTAAAATCTTCACCTTGTACCAGTCATTGATTAACCTGCTGTGCTAAAAACCCACAAACACAGCTTGTGAAACAATGTCCATTCACATCAACGAAAATTTGACATGTAATGAGTAAAATCTGAAACTAAATATAACTAACTGCACAAAATTCCATAGAGCTGTAATAGGAGTGTGGCTTTCCACCAATAAGTGATAGGTTAGTTGTTTCAGACAGAATACTCTCTTAATATTTAAGATAAGAAGTAAATCTAAATATTAACAAATCACCTCATGGAAACCCCTTTTGAAAGAGGCAAAACATCCATATGTTGTTTAACCCCCTAAACCCGGGCCCCTACGGTCATTTCATGGGGGCGCCAGGGCACCAGGCAAGCGAAATGGAACCAACAGGCTTGTGCAGCCAAGCATAACGTACACAATACCCCAATATTGGATTGAAAATGCAGAAATTAGCACATATACATGTAGACATCAACCGGCCAGGTGGCAATTTTCAATCTGCACATATTTGGGTCAACCGGTGGCAAGGGGTTAACATCCTACGACGCTGATCTTATTTTAAGGCCCCCCCCCCCAAAAAAAATGCTTCCCCCGCAAAAACAAAAAACCTGCAAAAAAACACCCCCAAATCACGAAAAACAAAACAAAGGAAACACACCCAAACAATTGTGGAATTAGGCACTTGAAATGAAATTGAGTTACTGAAACAGACTAAAGTGTTTGTCAATCGGTCAATTGCAAAGGACGCATTCAGGATCTTCCTGCAGAGCAGGACTTGTGCGATTGGCAGATCATACGGAATAGGTTTGCATGATTGGTTGATCATGCAAGTTCCTCATCAGTAGATGGCGCAAACCTTTACTGCGCAATCAACTGATGTTTGTGGGATTGAGCGATATTTGCAGAAACGGCAATGCTTGTGCGATTAATCCAATGCTTGCACAAGTAATAGCTTGGAAGATGGCGCTGTGCTATTGCGTAATTGCGGAAATCCACCAATCACACCCAACAAATATTCATGAAAAAACTTTGCAGCAATGTACCAATAGTGACATCAAGTCTGATGTCCATGTTCATAAAGTGACACTTAAACAAAAGACTGAACAAATATACAAAGCAGAACAATGTAAATTACGCATAAATCTTTAAATAGAACCAAGGCAAATCAAACATAAAATGGTAGATGAAGAAACAAATATTACAATGCTATTCAATATAATCTAGCGTGAACAAATTGCAAGTGTGACTGACTACTACTTACCTTAAGTTGAGGGAGTAATGTCTGCGGATCAATGAGAGTCAGTTTACCAAGGCATTCAGCTACCACATTCCTAGTTCCTTCTTCAGAGCACTCACAATGGTTGAACAGCATGGTCCTACATGTATCAACATCAGCAATCATTACTCACAATTTCAGATCCAATATAATAATAATTTGGGAGGCTAATCATCCTTACTCGCAGCTGGGATGCTGAATTGCGAAGGACGCGGCTACAACGTGGTCGAGTCGCTGGCACGTAAAGGCACCTCTGGCAGCCGGCCTACATCGACCCACATATGACCACGGAGCACAGCCAGAGATCGAAAGTGTTTGATTTTTCCGGAGGGAGGAAAGCCGGAGGGCCCGGAGAAAAACCCTCGTGGCACAGGAGAGAACCAACGCACAACTCTACTCACATATGGTCCGAGCCGGGAATCGAACCCGGGCCACATTGGTGAGAGGCGAGCACTTTACGCACAAGCCACCCATGCCAATATTACATTCAAATGAAGGGTTGAAATGATAAACTTGTATCATGATACATGTACGTGTCAAACTATCAAACTAAAGCCTGCAGCACGCTGCTAAAATAATAGGAAAAAATGCCAGGGTGCGGCGCATATGTGAATTCTGGTGTACTCAATGGCAGGTTGTATTCAACAAATTATTTTTGTGCCATTTGTGCGCCATTTTGCTTGTAATTCTTATAATTAACATTGTAATTGGAGACAGATTAATTTGTGTGCCAATTTGCCTGAATAATGAAATTATTACCACTATTCATTACTGAGTTCATGTCATTTGCACATCACAGCTAGGAAATGTACATGTACATGTATGTAGGTCTGCAGTAGTAAATTTAGGGAAAGAGCACTGAGGCCAGTGATAAATAATATTTTCACCAAACTTTTTATGATTGGTCAATCCTTGCAAACATATTGAACAATCATCAGAATTTCAAACTTTGTTTCAAAATGTTTTGAAAAAAATTTATTACCCAATAATCAATTCCATGGTGTGATATAGCATTTTTTCTCAAAGTATAGTTGAAATGCCTTTTGTAAATGTAATTGCCAATAACTTCTATAACATATCTAATATTTATGAACAGGGAAAGCAATACTTATCTACTGTGTTACGACGTAGTCAACGATAAGGGCCGCGACATTTCGACTGATAAAGACTAGCAGTGTACAGTCGAAATGTCGCGGCCAATATAGTGTAGACCTGTCGGTCTTTCCCTTATACAGTCAACTCCCGTTAGTACGAAATCCATGGGACCGCGTGAAATTGTTCGTTGTATCCGAATTTCATATTATCTGTGGAAGTGATTTCCAGCCCATTGTTCACTTATAAGCCCCATTGTACACGTACAAACGTATGTGAACGTACGTGATGTCCAAATGTACAAATGCACCTTTGCATTTTGAAGAACAAATTTGAATGTGCTCCTTAACCCTGCGTGCAGCACCGCCCCCAAAAATGACTCGGATGCACCAAGGTGCTGCTCCGAAAGGCACTTTCTAAATGTACATGAAACAGTCACAGACATAGCCTTATTGTGGGTAAGAGCAGCTGTTGTTGACCGTCTGTCACTGGGCTAGCAGTAGAATGATTGATAGTTTCCTTTATGATAGCCGACTACACCGCCAACTCAAATGACCGTAGTTTGTTTACAATGAATGGGATTTGTACACAAACCAATGGGACTTTGCTATTGGCCCTTTTTTCTTCTGGTCGGTTTGGCTTGTTAGTAATTAGCCATTAACCCCTTGCGTACGGATGCCGCAAATGTGCGCAAAAAAAAACAGTGCCACTAGGCCGGATGACGCAATTGTCCGCCGTTTGTGCAGTTTCAATCCATTGTTGGATTAAACAGTGCCACCAGGCCGGATGACATCATTAGCCGCTGTTTGTGCAGTTTCAATCCATTGTTGGATTATTGTGTATAGGTTATGCTTGACTGCACAAACATATTGTAGCGGTTCGCTTGGCTGCCATAACCGCCGCGGCACCGCCGCGGCACCCCGACGTCTCCCGTAAAATACCGTACTCAAGGGGTTAAAGGTGACTAGAGGCCCTCAGACTAGGAGGAACGATTGAGGATTACATGAAGTTTGAGCGGAATTGGCCCATTTGAAGGTGTTTACGTATTAATAACAAAAAGACAAAAATGTGCCTCACCAAACAGGCACTTGGCTGCACGCAGGGTTGTGTTGTGTATCCAATAAAATGTTTAAAATAAACTTTATTATGTGCGAAACAAGTGTAAAATTTAGTGGTAAAAAAATACAAAAAAATGAAATAAAATTTTGAAGGATCTTGACGGTCGACAATTGACGAGGACAAAGTCAACGTAACAGACGGCAGCAATTTGAAGAGTGAATCAACTTGATCCCTTCGTTGTTCAATGTAAGTAGTCTCTCCTGCACAAATTGTGTCACGGAGAGACATATTTATTTTCATATCTTTTCGTCTTTCAATGTTCCATTGAGTAATCTTTCACAAAGACGGCAGAGAGACTGCATGTTGCAAGTTTTCACACACTGGTCCGGTCGTCGTCCATGATCAGAGTTTACAGATATTGACAGAGTGCCCCCATGAGACGGTAGCCTAATGGTACATTGTGATTGGCTCCTTTGCGTCGTGCATAATTCAGTGTTATGCTATCTTTTGTCATCGCTTTGGATTTGAATTTTGCCAGAGCGATTCTGAGATCGGATTGGATTTCGTATTCCAAATTCACGTCATATCGAAGACCGGTTGGTTTCAGGAAAATTATTTCGCAGTTGAACGTTTTAATGTTTTTCGTTTCACTTTTGTTTAAGGTTTTTGAATGTTTTTTAAAGGTTATCAAAGAAGGCAGCTGAATGATTTTTTGTAGGAATTTTGTAGAATCCGATTTCGTTTTAAGCAAATTTTTCCCCATTGAAATGTGCACAGTTTTGCCGGGACCGAGGATATATTTGTTATAACCGGAATTTCGTCCTATCCGTTTTCGTACTAAGGAGAGTCTACTGTATTCACCTGATGAAGAATACATGTATCAGTGTGCAGTTTGTAAACGCTCCTCAGGCTCATGCCTGATTACGTCTTCACCCTGGCAGTTTTCACACCAATCACCCCCTTTGTATTTGTTATCATTTCACCACAAATGCACAATGCACTGTACTCAATAATCTTACTACGTGTCGTAATGGGCCCGAATTACTGTGCCACGGTATGTACGTGTGCCTTAAACTCCGTGCTGACAATGCACTGGCGTGCATAGAAAACTATCAGCCTGATGTGTTGGATATGGTACTGCATTACATTAGCCACACATGGAAGTTTCCAAATGGTTGCTTATCACACCAACTTGTCATGTTTTGTTCTTGTGCAAAATAGTGCACATTAGTGCAAAAGATAAAAGCTGTGACTTCCTCTGTAATAAACGATTACATAATAACAATGCAACTTTCCATCACTGTGAGCTTTCCTGCTGGATGCAAGATTGATGACACCGCGTTTACACTAGATCCGGCAAAAGGGATTAAAAGGAGGATCGAACCCAGCAAGGGGGATCGAAGGGGGCTTGACCGCAAGTGTAAACACGAGGAGGATCAGGGTCTGATACGGATTTGATCCACCTTTCTCGATCCCCCTTTTGGGGGAGATTCGATCTGGATCAAACCCCACAATGCTCGAGTGTAAACGCAATTGGTGGATCAGACCCCG
This sequence comes from Hippasteria phrygiana, assembly GCA_037893225.1. NCBI lineage: Eukaryota > Metazoa > Echinodermata > Asteroidea > Valvatida > Goniasteridae > Hippasteria > Hippasteria phrygiana. Next base: position 100,110 of record JAZGUH010001087.1, on the reverse strand, counting down.
CAATTTGACACAACCACATCTGGTATGCATGACGCAGTGTATATACAGTACAGCCCACAAGTAGTTTCAAGAACGAGCGAGGGGCCTCGATAATTTTGCGAGTAACGAGCGCGGGCACTCGCACGTTCCTCGCGCGTTTGAAAGGGATTTTACTTTTCCTTACGAGACGAGACGAGTGCCTCGTTCCATCCTCGTTTGACCGGAACGAGCGAGGGGTACGCACTCGCGTGTTTCCCCGGTTGCGAGCGAGTTTCTTGCGTGGGGTCGGCGCCTGTCCGACACGGATGAACGTACACGCACACACAAATGTTCACGTAAGAAAATACGTGAAGATGCCATGCGCCAATGAACACGGCTAGCCACGTACGTGTATAATATTATCCCGACGTACATGTATGCCTTGGCAGCTAAAATCTGCCACCAGGCAGCTAAAACCGAGGGGATGTTTATGAGTTTGTCGGGCCATGTTCGGAGGTTTGGACGGCACATGTACATCAATTAGGAGTGCATGCAGACCTCGTTCCGCCGTACGCAAGTAGGATCCTATCGTCTACTTGCGTTTATGATGGGGGGAACGAGGACACATTCATTCCTAAAATGGCGGTGTTGTGTAAACAAATCTTTCTGGTTACACAATCTTCTATACTAAGGTCATGGCGTTCAGGTTGGGATATGTAGTGCTATCCCATTCAGTGACGCTTTGTGTTGATTTGTGAAATTGAAAACGTGTATGACAGCAATAAAAACGTATCCGTTTCAGATCTATATTTACCTATATTTGTCTTTGCAACATATGTATTATTATGAATATAATCCTGAAGGCCAATTAAATCCTAAGATCGGAATAATGATTGCAGGATTGTTTTGTTATTTCACTGGTTTAAGGACTGGTTAAACCCCAATCCTGCTACAAACACAATCACACTAACATGCATCTTGAATGGAATCTTTTAGAAATTAATTCATAATTGAACGCGCATCTAACAGAAAAAGCTTCACGCCAATTCAGGTCCGTACGCAGGACAGGGAGGTATGGGTGCGTATGCACATTTTCTGGACCAAATTTCGAAACTTCCGTTCAAAATATACCCCGATTTTTGGGCCGGAAAAGATTTTAAAAAGCTCTCCACATCTATATGGGGGAGGGGGTTTGTTGGATTTTTTTTATAGCGGCTCATGAAATAGCCTTTCCAAATACTTGCAAACATTACGCATGTCAACGTAAAACATGTGGTGGGCAATCTAATTTTGCCGATTCTTAAACGAAAACACAAATCCAAAAAACAAAAACACCCCCTTTTTTGAGGGGGGGGGGGGGGGGGGGGGGGCATACGCACTCTTACTCCGCGAATACAATGTACAAGGTACGGGACTACAATTACTGTGTTTTGTGACTGGCCTAAGCTGGGTAATTACAATAGCGTACATGTACATGTATGTTTTTCATTGCCGGAACAGATGCAAAGTCAATTCAACACTTAATTCCGACATCATGAGATGCCGCTCAGTAGGAGCCATCTACCGCCAGAGCATTCACCAACCCCAGACGTCCATTGTATCACGTCATGCCTTCGATATAAAAAGCCCGCCTTTGAAATGAAGTACAGGACATGCCGCTCCCTGCAATGACCTATACACAGCCTGACAATTAACCAATGCAAGACGTGTCCATTGTATTATGAATTAGGTGTTTAACCGCACGCAGCTAGCGGGGCAGACAGGCTTGGCATGACCATTTTGTTGAGCCAAACCCAAAATGTCAAAAGAAATTTTTCTTGCACCTGGGTCGATTGTGGGTGGGGGTATGATGGAGGACAACGAAAGGAAATGATATTTCTTACTTTCCTATAAATTAAATGGAAAAATTATGTCGCACTTTAGTGCCTATCTAGGATAAAACTTTGCATAAGCTTTCCTATAATATATAAATATATATATACATGTATACATACATACACCATTTTAATATCTATACATGTGACAATGCGGTGAACATACTCACTGGTTTCTCAACAACAATAAATTTGTGTACATGTGTGTGATGTATAAAATTGACAATCGCGAGCAAAATGTTTTGGCTTTCACCGTACATCAGTGTTACATGTAATGTGTTTTTGGGCTTTGGCCGGTGCAAAAACCACGCCAAAATGCACATAGCACTGGCATTTGTTTGCACAAGCATCAGAAAATTCCGAGCACTGTAAATGTGTTCAAACTTCCACCATTCCGGTGTGCAGTGTTTATGGGTTCAACTGGTGTAAAAAGCCGCCCAAATTCAAAGTGCTCGTTAAGTATAACCCTGTCTGCGGTGTTTCAACGATGTTGTTCGTGATTTTATTAAAAAGTCAAGTAAAAGTATGTTGCTTTTCAATTTGGCATTCTGTCTCATTGACACCTACGTTGTACGTGGAACACATGATTTGTAAAATGCTGCAGATATGGCCAGAGCTCGACAAATCCCGGGCCCGGACGCCCGGGACAACCACGCCAGGCCTCCGGGCAACCGGAGTTTCCCGTGCTAGAGCCCGCCGGACCACCAACTGTATTGCATATGTTTTTCAGATAATCAAACTCCATAATCATGGACCAGAACACAGTTACACAGATCAGCAGGTACAAGCAAAAATAACATTAAACATTCACCCACAAATAAAGTTTAATATCATCGCCATTCAATGACTTCGTATTTAGAGAAAAATAAGTGAAATACTCGTTCGCACAGAGCTAGCGGCCATCTTTATGCCACTGGTACCGCGCGCTGTCCATGTACTGGCCGTGCAACAGTTGAACGGAACCAACCAGCAACCTCAACAGATTGCGCGTGCTAGCGCATGATGTCAATCACTTTTCATAGACATGTTCCCGATCCTTCCAATTATTTTTGGGCTTCAAAAATAACGAAAATAATAACTATAGCAGAACATTTCGCGCTTACTATCAGGGATGTATTTCACGGGTTAGTAATTTATTTATACTTTGCGTAAGTTAGACAATGATGGAGGGACCGGGAACTCGTCCATGATTGATCACGATGTGCTGAACTAGTTCCTGCCGCATGCTATGAAAAATACAAATGCATAATAGAGGCCGAAACCAGTCTGCACATACGGGTATTATAAACATTCAGCGGGCATGTAATTATTCGCGTGATATGACGAGCTGTACCTAGGGTGAAAAGTTTTGATTTTTTTGGGGCTGTAATTTTGTAAATTTAGTAAAAATGCTGTATTCTGCTTGGCTATGCCACAACAGAAGTGAAAATGAAACGTTTTCTGATTTCATCTAAATATGGTGGTGCTGGGTCTGACAAGAATCAAAAAGAGAACTTCTGTTTTATTTCCACAGTCCATAAATAATACAATTTTATAAAGTTTGCGTTTGTTATTTTCAGGTTCGAGTTTGGCCGCACAGGACTACCAATTTTTAACATTGGGCTACCATTTTTCTCAGTTGAAATAAAAATGTGTCGAGCTCTGTATAATGTGGAGTGACTTAATTTACTATCAGATAATAAATAAGTCTACACACGTGTACAGTGTATTATTGCCAGTGTATGGGGAACGGGGGTGTTTCTACACATTTTGTTTGGGATTGTAGCTTTCTTTTTTTCGGGAAGCTCTCGTCTTCTTCACTGACGGAGGTACAACTGCAATCATCCCCATAAAGTTTGCAAGAAGCACACCCAGGCGATGCCCCCAGTTTGCCCTCGCTGGAAATTATAGTTTTAAGCCTTTTCCTGAACTTTGAAATTGTTGATGAATGCTAAGTTTTCTTCTGAAGCTTTTGTTCATGTTAAACATTTCGAGGTGCCTTTTTGTCTGGGAAATTATTAAAGTTGAGTAATTTTCCCTCCACTTTTTTGCAATAATATGGAATTTTAACATGCCGAATTAAGCTTAACACCTCCATTTGATTTCCATGTATAAGTATGTGTAAATCCACTTCCTTTTTAAGATGTCTTTTCTTGTATCTTCACATTGTACATATGGAAACATTTGGGTGTTTTCGAAACCCCGTTCTCCGGCAACTCGGCCGCGAACAGTGTTCTCTAGTTGCCGATTACGAACGCCAACTGTAGAGCGCCCGGCCTCTGGACGAAAATTCAAGATGGCAGCCACCGTATTAATATTCCAAATGAAAAGAAAGACAATTATCTTATACGAACAAATTGAAATCCTAGAACGTACAGCAATACAAATTGGCAGTCCCACTATATTTATGATCACTACGTGTAATGTTATTTTCTTATACTGTTCCTGTTGGACTAAATGAATGCTCCCAAAAATTTACGCAAACTCTGTAATGCCTAAAGACCGCCATCTTTGTTCTTGCCGTTCACGAGCACCGTTCATCAGTGGCGTGTTCGTTGTCTTCATTCGAAACGCTCTTCGCGGGTTCATTCAAAACCAGAACGGGGTTTCGAATACATGTACATGTACCCCAATAACCACACAAGTTAACTTAGACCATGGAGGAATGCTTATGCAGGAGTCCTTTGTTCTTAATCCACTATAGCCCTTAAAATCAATACTTTACTGAATGCACACCGGCAAGAGCATTTGCATACTTAATGAGGCCCATAGGACTGTGCAGTATCTTTACGATGGCTTAGATAGCTAATCCTCTTACACGGGTGGGAAACTTGGAGTTTTTCCCTCTCAGTAAGGTTTGCCCATGAACTGCACTGAGTTTCATAAGAGTTTTTTTTGTTTACCTTTAAATTGCCATTGTTTCCCTTTTATTTTATTGCAGGTTTTTAGATCATCCTTGTACTTTGATTGTGGCAGGAACAAGTTTCAGTTTGGCAGTTTTGCCTGAAAGATTTTTTTGAGTGGGGATAAGTATTAATAAAGCCGGGTGTGAACCTGCGGTTAATTTTTGAAACATTATTATTATTATTGTTATTATTACTATTTGTGGGGGAAAGGGTGTGCTCAATATAGGCAGGCATTTTAGTATCCACAAATATAAGTGTAGTTTAAAGGTCAATGAGTCACTGGACTCTGAGAACAACATATTTATAAATATATAAATTTAGTTTTGTATTTTTCATGATTTATTTCTCATTGGTTTTTCTCAGTTTTTCCTCCCATCTTTTCTTGAAAATCTTGAGATATAGTTTTAAGTCTTTTCCTGAGCTTTGAAATTTTTGATGAATGCTAGGTTTTCTTCTGAAAATCACGCTTTTCATGTTAAATATTTTGAGGTGCCTTTTTCTGGGAAATTATATCCTCATGTTTTGTAATAATATGGAATTTCAAGTTTAGAAGACCTCCATTTGAGTTCCATGTATATGTATGTAAAATCCACTGCCTTTTTAAGATCTCTTTTCAGTCTTGTAGGCCATATCTCCACATTCAGTTGTAACTTTTTGGACTACATGTAATTTGTCCACATTTTACATAATTTATACACACATTGGGTGTATTCGCCCGCGAACAGTGTTCTCTGTATGGTTGCTAATTACGAACGTCAAAGAGCACTGTATACAGCGCATCGACAAAAATTCAAGATGGCAGTAACTGTATTAATACTCCAAATGAAAAGAAAGATTATACCAACATTTTGTAGATTTAGTAAAAACGCTGTATTCTGCTTGGCTATGCCACAACAGAAGTGAAATGAAACGTTTTCTGATTTCATCTAAATATGGTGGTGCTGGGTCTGACAAGAATCCAAAAAAGAACTTTAGTTTTATTTCCACAGTCCATAAATAATACAATTTTATAATGAGCTCGATAAGCTAAATTTGGCGTCATTTCCAAGCAAAATCTCGAACAAGGCATCGTTTTGTGAAATTATCATGCCTCTTTAAAAGTGTTTACAAAATACTTTGTCGAACTAAAATTTCAGTTAGAAAATTTTACAGAACATTTTCAACATTTATAGTAAATTTCCAAAAATCTCAAAAATCGCTTACAATTCACCCCTGACGAATTTTGCAGCTGTTCCTCCGTTCCTATTCTGATTGGTTTTGACATATTATTAACATTATTAATAAAACAGTATTTAAGTAGGCACTCCGTTAAAGGGACAGCGGATGTTTGGTATTGCGGGGGACGTATTAAGCCATGAACCCCAAACATGGCGGGCAGCGCCGGCACTCTGCCCTTCACTAAGTGACATGAGACAGGCGATCTATTTATAGTCTTAAAAAATGGTGTATTTCCTATCCATGGTAGCAGCTTGAAAATTTAAATTTTCACCAGAATTGGACCAAATTATTCCAATTGTATTGCAAAGAAGTTGTTTTCAAAACTTAAACAACTGTTGGTACCCATTTGGTTACCCCCGGTGTAATTGTCATAATTTGACCCTAAAAACTTCTCAAAATGTGTTTTTTGTACACTAAGCTATATTTAAATCTATGCAAATTAGTGGGCGTATCCATTTGAACCATTCATTGAGAAATGCTTCTCTGCACTTTCCCCTTGGGGCTGCTCGCACGTGGTTCGTGCCTCCTGCAGATAAACTGCGCAAGGATGCAAATGTTGTTTTGTAATGATAAATATTGTAACAAGTAGGCTAAGACGTGTTCAAATCAGGAGGTTTCTTTAAATAGAGAAATATCTGTATCGCACTGAATGTGGGCTGCGCCATGCATAGCGCGGTACGTCCTTGTACGTGTACATGGAGTGTAGCCCGAGCCCCACCCCCACGAGCGAGCATGTGGTCTAGGCCGGATGCTTGCATATAACGGGAAAGTGGTGGGGGCCAGGCCGGGGCAACACGTCGTAGCCCCATGGGTGTTGCAGCTGGATAACTTGCAGTTTGTAAAATAAAATTACGTCTGCAATGAAAACAAAATCAAACAAGTGTACACATGTAGTTCCTCCATGGTATTGGTAGTTCGTAATTCCCCCAGCGAAAGAGCTAGCTGGGCAGCGCCAACGCGGCATATCTTACCAGTGCGCAATGTTGACAGCACAGTAGCCTTGTTTCAATGCGGTTTGGCTTCATGCATGTCAGAGGCACGTACAGCCCTTTTTAGTAGTCACGTACGTGCTGCATGCACTAGAGCACGAACTGTACGCAGTAGAAACAAGCGGACGTCTTGTTTCAAGGCTAGGGGGTCTCAGAATTGCACGTTACATGCCTTGAGGATCTAAGTATTGCACGTTGTACATGTACTTGTTAACGTAAACGTCATTGGCCGATGCCGCGTCAAGTCATAGGCAACGGCCAATCAGCTTGCGTCACGCAGAGCACGTACGGCAGTGATCACCAACGTGGTCTTCGCAGAATTAAACTTCGCGCAGGCAGTATATTTGCGCATACTTTATGTTTTATACGCAGTGGCTACTTTTACGGCAGCCGTATGTAACGCGACTTTTAAATGTTATTATTACGGCATGGTAAAAACAATGCGAACGTATATCAGATTTACAACTGAGCTGTCCTGGCCCAGAGCGCTTAGGCTGCTTAATTAGTACGGCATATTGGTTTTGATAGCTGGGGATCCTGGATCTAATCATGGAGGAGATCGAATCCATTGCCGCGCTGTCCGATTATTTTTTTCCGAAAAGATTTCTTAAGTTTGAAGTTTTAATCAAATGGTTATTTTTATTTAGGCCTAACGTTAGTAGATTAAATTTTCTTCTCTTTGATTTCAGTGGTTTTTGAGATTTTTTGTAGAAAGGGAAATAAAGTCCGAGCAGCATCATTTAGTCGATAGTCTGGTTCCAACAGCAAACATTGTGACGTTGAATACTATTACGTCGGGGAACTAGACAGTTTTTTACCTAGCATTTGAAAGTCTCGTTACGGCTGCCGTAAAAATAGCCCGTGTTATGTTTATTACGATTGTGTTTTATTGAACGCAGTGGCTATTTTTACGGCGGCCGAACGCAACTTTCAAATGCTATTGTTACGACATACAATGCGAACGTATATCAAATTTAAAACTGTCTATCCTGCCGGATTGCTTCGGTAGCGTAATTGGTAAGGCGTCTGATTTTGATGGCCGGGGTCCCTGGATCAAGATTTCTTAAGTTTTAGGTTTTTAATCAAATGGTTATTTTTATTTAAGTAGATTTAATTGTCTTCACTTTAGTCATATAAAACCATCTTTATTGAGGGTTAACTGATCTAGCAACAGCTGTTCAGACTTTGTGTCATTTTTAATTGTACCCAGGTCAACTCGTACCCAGGTCAACTCGTACCCAGGTCAACTCGTACCCAGGTCAACTCGTACCCAGGTCAACTCGTACCCAGGTCAACTCGTACCCAGGTCAACTCGTACTCTGCGGATGATTTAATATTTCATATGTCTTTAAAATATATACATAAACCTTTTCCCTCCAGAGACTATATATGACTGCAGTCATGATGTATGATCGTTACTCCCCCACCCCCCTCCCAATTTTGTTAGAGGTGTTTAATTAATGACTATGCGAACTGTACCATCGCTAAGATTATTTAAAAAAATTACTATCAGTTTCATATTAATATGAAATTACGCATCATATAATGCGTTAGTACGAAGCCCGGGAAGGGACAGTGAGAAATATTTTTTCCTAGCTGCTAAATCGTTTAAACGATTTAATAAATCGTTCAAACGATTTTTTAAAATTGTTCAAACGATTTACTTAAATCTTTCAAACGATTTAGCTAAATCTTTCTAACGATTTATTAAATCGTAAACAGACGTAGTCGTACTTCCGTATTTACCCTCTGCCATGTTGAATCAATCTCAATTTTTAGGACATTACTGAATCAGTAAATCGTTTGGACTTTATTTTCCTTTAAAAAAAAAAATCTCCAACACCACTGAAATCAAAGGAAAGAAAATAAAATCTACTTAAATAGAAATAACCATTTGATTAAAAACCTAAAACTTAAGAAAACTTTTCGGAGAAACAAAAATTAGAAAAATAAATCCGTGGTCGAGTGGGGTTCGATCCGGGGTCTCCGGGCTCTCAAATCTGACGCCCTACCGCTCGAGCTACCGAAGCGAGCTGACAGGAGGGGCAATTGTAAAACTTATATACGTTCGCAATGTGTGCCGTAACCATAGCATTTGAAAGTTGCGTTACGGCTGCTGTAAAAATAGCCACTACGTATCACGAAATACTTAATGTATTAGAATTATATACAAAATATTACGTCTCAAACGCCACACGTACATGTACATGTTCATCGATAATGCAATTTTTTTATCAATGGCTGCTCTGCCATTTCCGGCCCAGTACGTCACTTTTTGCAAAGATCCTTTCTTCTAGTCTACTAGGGACTAGTTTCCGTTTTACAACTGGCAATTTTCTTTCGCTCTTATGTGCGAGACATACACTTTTTGTGCCGTACTTGTACGGATTTTAGACCGACTCTTTCAATGACCGTTGTTAAAAATGCCAGTTTATTTAGTCCAAGTTACTCGGACAACGGAATAACCTGTTCCCAAAAGTCTGTACGTACTGCGTACGTGTATGTTTGTGCGTGCGTAACCGTGTCATCCGATTCACATTTTGCGAGGGGACTGAATAACGAGCGAGGGCCGCACCGGCCGTAACGAGTGGCCAACGTGTACGTCTTCTTGCGCTCGCAAAATAATCACTCGTCTCGCAAATTACTCGCAAGAAAGGGGAGCCCCTCGCTCGTTATTGCGAGGGGCCTCGCACGCGTCACGCAACTCGCTCGTTAGATTTCCCTCGTTCCTCGCTCGTTCTTGAAACTACTTGTGGGCTGTACTGTAGGAAGCCCGAAAGTCCGCGAAAAAATTGTTTAGTACGGAGCTGCGCATGCTGCGCTGGTCTCATCCGGAACCGCGTTGCACTGCAAATGCGTTGTGTTGTGTTTACAGGAGGGGGATAATCATAGATGCAGCCTTTATGTTATGTGTTAGTCAAATGGGATGGAGTTTAGGTTCAGGGCCGTGACCAAGAGATCTTCTGGCCAGACCTTGTGTTCTTTTTGTACAGAAAAGAGTGAAGTGCTTTTAAATGAGAAAATAGCAGCAGGCAACGTTTTCCCGACTCGTACCATCTCCAGGTCTGGCCAGAAAATCCCTTGGTCACGGCCCTGAACCTAAACTCCATCCCATTTGACTCTAACACATAACATAAAGGCTGCAAATATGATTAAACCCCTCCTAAACACAACTCATTTGCAGTGCAAAGCGGTTCTGGATGGGACCAGCGCAGCATGTGCAGCTCCTCAATAAAAATTATTTTTTTTGCGGACTTTCGGGCTTCCTATATACACTGTGTCACGCATACCGGATGTGGTTGTGTAAAATTACGGGGTCTGATCCACCAATTGCGTTTACACTCAAGCATCTTACCCGAAAGGGGGATCGAGAAAGGTGGATCAGATCCGGATCAGATCCGGATCAGACCCTGATCCACCTCGCGTTTATACTTGCGGTCGATCCCCCTTCAATCCTCCTTGCCGGGTTCAATCCCCTTTTAATCCCTTTGCCGGATCTAGTGCAATTGCGGCGTTTGACAACTTTGAAAAAGAAAAGTAATACATGTACATGTGTAAGTATTTGCTAACTTACCAAATGCTTGCCACAAATGGTTTGAGGTGATCCACTGCTGAGGGACTGCTGCTCTGACATGCTATGATCTAATATGAATAGTAATGCATAGACTCTTTTAAGAGGATAATTATGGAATGTACATATAATTGTAGTTTATAACCACTCTGGGACCTGGTTGTTGATAATAGCCCGAGGCAAAGGTGAGAGATATCAATAAAATAAAAATTAGACCTTCATCTTTTACATATTTGCAAAAAAATAATATAGATTATAATTGTAAGAATTCTAGCAATTGTTGTGTATGTTATAAAAATTAGTTGGGTAAAAAGATTTTTTCGAAACCCCCCCCCCCCCCCCCCCCGATTTCGTACCATTTTCTTTCAGTACCACGTTGTCTCAAACAGTGATTCTGTCAAAGTGATCACCACGTACGATATGCATTGTTTAGCTGGTTCTCCACACACATATTTGATTTTTTTACACAGAACGAACACCAGTTGCTGTTCAGTGATTTGCATATGCATAATGTAAGCGTTTAACCAATCACGTAAGGCTGTTCGATATGACAATATTTCAAATTTGTTTTCATATCGAAAATCGAATCGGCCCCTTAAAAAACCGGAATATTAGGGAATTCGATATACCGAAGAATATCGCGGTATGTTGCTTTCTGCAGTGTTTTCTAATAAGCCTGTTCGATATGACGATATTTCCCGATATTTCGATATATCTTTTCATATCGAAAATCGTATCGGCCCCTTTAAAAAACACCTGGAATATCGGGGAATTCGATACACAGAAGAATATCGCGACATGCTCCTTTTGGCCGCATTAAGTGTGGATTTGTCCAGTTTACCTTGCTCGAAATTCCAGTTATTTCCAATTATCGGATGCCAGAATAGTATCATGATGTACCATGGGGTAACAAAAAATACATACATGTACTAAATGTGTCGTTTCTTTGACCGTTTTTTAAACCCCGACATGACATCTCCGCTTGATTTACCCTCTGCGTCGTGCGTATCAATCACTGTGCATGCAAACAACCGCACTGAATGCTTCCGTCTTATTTCCAGTGTACAATGTACTACACGCTAGCGAACTCATCTTGAGATCGAGGGGTACGGCAATTGTTTGCAATAAGGTCAACCCCTGTACCGCATCTGCGCGTGCGCGTTGCTTTGTTGCTAGCCTTGGTCAAGTGCAAGCAACCGCACTGAATGCCACCGTCTTTCCCCGGCCTCCGATCTTGCTGACCCCGGCCGGCCCCAAACTTGCCAGCCCCAGCCCTATTCGGGATCTCGGTGGCCGGCCCCGATATTAAATTTTAGCGGCTCTCTTAGTTCAATCCCAGCTGGCTCGTTCCCGGTGGCCCCGATCTCACGATGCCGTGGTGACTTCCATCATGTTCTTTAATTTTGTTATTCCTACATTCTTCCGGTAAGGAAAAAGTGAAGTCATCACGATAATATCGAATATCGCAATATTTTTTTGCCGATATTTCGGTATCAAAATAAATGGATATCAAACAGCCCTATTTTCTAAGTGTGTATTAAGTGTGAATTAGTCCAGTTTATCTTATCCGAAATTCCAGTTATTTCCAATAAATTTGACATTAGTACATTATTAACGTATGATGTACTAAATATGTGTTGTTTCTTCGACCATTTTCTAAACAGAGACATGACTTCGTTGCCGTCATATCTCTCGTATGTGACGTCATCACGATAATATTTTGTGTAACATTTTTCCATTCATAAACTGGTGATTGTGACTTTCTAATTTTTTTCCACTGGCCTGCCGGACCATCAGATCAGGCACATGTGGTGGTCCTCGCAATTTTCAACTGGCCTCGGACCAGGGGACCACCGTTAATTTCGAGCCCTGGATAGGCTCAGATCTGCTCATTTCTATCTGCATGTATGTGATAGTGTGCATGTGTCTGTCCACACAATGTTCTTGGTTTAGTTTGTCTTACCTCTTTCAGCGAGTGTAGCAGAAGATACTGCCTCTTGGGTTGATTTTCTATCTCATCAAGAACAAACGGCAAATACTGAGGCAAATTGCCCACACTCACATTACCTGATATACAAAGCATAAGCACATGAACATATGTCACAGCAAGTAACTGATTTACACTTTGTGAAACTCTGAAATCAGTCAAAAACAGTTCTTGGCCAACAAGGATTCATACAAATCATCATCTAATGTTAGTAACCTTGGCTCAGCAGAAAAACTGAACTGAATAAACCTGTCGCCTTTGTGGTGGGTGAAATCAGAGATTTCAAAATCCGGTTATCCTAATTTTATTCAAACCAGTAACGGTTATCTGATTTCACCAGAAGTTCCCATCCAGCCCACAGTCATGCCAACAAAAATTGACAAGTGAGGTGCAGCATAAAAAGCCCTCCCAATGACTGGATATAGTTTGCAGGATTCAGTGACCACTGGGCCTTTATACCAAAAATACACCAGAGCTGTAATGATGAAAGAAACTGGATGGGACAGCTGTTCATATATCAAAAAGATCACTAGTGAGTGAATGCAGTTACAATCAGAGACCATAAAGATGTTCCAGTTGTTTTCTTTAGCCTGTGTCACAAACAAAATAAAATTACAGGCTTAATTTTTTTTAAGGTTGCTTTCGAATATCCCGTTTCCAAAATCAAAACCAAATTGTGAAATTTAAACCGAATGTTTAAAAATCCGGATTTATATCCCACCATTAATAGTTGAACTGGTAGATTTGAATGGATTTAACCAGTTCGCATTGGAGGACGTGTTAATATGATCTGGCTGTTTTTATACACGGGCACGGCTGACGGGTTAAAACGTCAAGCCTGCCTCGACTCGCCTCTGGGTGACGTCTCAACACGCTAATCCCATATTTGTTTTGTACACACACACAAAGTCCGAGAAGTCTGTGGAGGCGGACGTTGTGTTGAACTTGAACTTGGCCGCTGTGCACGGCCTGTTCTACAATTTACGCTTCGGTGGACGCACCCGGAGTATTGAAATATATGTGACCCGCTCTGGAAAAAGGTATATTATGTCGCAAAATATGAAAAATTAGTTCCATGCATGTTTGGAAAGCCCGCAATGTAAGCTTTCATTTGGTACATGACAGAGCTCCAAAGCACTTTCTGTTCTGGAGATATCGCGTTTTTGCATATTAATTAGTTCTATGGAGTTCAAATGACACAACAGAGAAAACAGTCTTTGAAATAGCTAGTTCTAGTACAATGCAATGGAACATTGCACTCTAAAAAGGTAATTTTTTCACTTTATTCACTGAAATCAACATTGTTGTGCACCAAACCTGAAACTTTAGATATTTAAGATGTCATTATAGACAAAAACAAAAAATAAATTGACGAAATTTTTTACCCTCTTAACGTTGAAAGGGCCATTACACGTAAATGCATAGCGCGACTTATATCACCTTTTTCTGGAGCGGGTCACATATGAGGTTTCGGCAAGAAATATTGTACAAATACTGTTGAAATGACTTTTTGGCGTTTGGCTGTATATCAGAAGTTGGCTGCTATATTTTGCCTTTTTAGAAAATAGAAATTTTCGGCAAAAATAATTCTGGCGCGAACTGATCAAGTGTCTTTTTATGCCACCAAGTCTTCTACACGATATGATATTGAGAACACATGTCAAACTGGTCTGACCAAGAGCAAATGATGCCGCTGTCTTGACCTCCTCGCTGGGTGCCGAGAAAGAATCCACGATAACTTTCTGCAGTTCAGGATGACCACTCAAATCACTGTATGGGACAGACACACAATACATGCATAGTGTCACATCATCTGCTATATCTTCCTCTTTTGAAATATTTGATCGGATATTTCTTTTTAAATGTTCACAAAAACCCGAAACAGGACAAATGTTACAAATTGGTCTAAACAATAATAAACCAATGAGATAAATACATAAGAACTGAAGATGTACTTTTGTGGTAAGTAATTTCTCGAGATGAAGGGAAAAAGGGGAAGTTTACACGCACGTTTTACGTGAACGTCAATGTGAGTACTTTTTTGCATGCGCTTCAAGCTGCAACACAGGCGTACTGTCACAAATCTAATCATTTTAATAGCTGCACATCATGTCTTTCTGAACATGAGAAGATGAAATGAGCAGATGAAATTCCATCTTCACATTGATTACGCAGTTCCCGCTGCTGCATTGGATTCGAATCGGCCAGCCGACCCCGGCAAGCTCGGTGGTCGAGTGGTTAAGACGTCTGCACTAGTAAGCAGGAAGTCGTGGGTTCGAATCCTGCCCGAGTAAGCCTGTGAATATTTTCATACAGGCTCTCTGAAAGTATACAGTGCTTCATACATCACGTCGGGATAGGGCAAAAAGAGAAAAATCTTTGTTCTAATTTGTTATGTATTTGTTGGCATAACATGCATCAAACCTCCCCAACAAAGGGGCATGCACCCACAACTCCTTTCTGGCTGCCTTGTCCACTTATTAGTAACAACAATACTTTCCATGCCCCCTCCAGAGATAAAACTGGCATACGGAAAGAAAAAAATCGGAAAATTGGTCGGACAAAAATACGTGTCCAAAATCTGGGCCACGCTGCAGTTACACATGTACAATATACTTCATGCCCAATTTCCGGACACTGCCTCCTGTAAATTTTACGATGAGAAAAATGTTCAATGTTTTAACAAAATTGAAAAGCCTGAATTACGGTTAGAGTCACGGACTCATACAAAAAGTTCACTTCTTACTTGAGAAAGTCGAGGAAAAAGTCCGACAGAAAAGGGCACCATTCGTGACACCATTCAATCATGTCCATGATTCAACCAAACTCCACTCACGTACGTGGTAAAATTCTCATCTTTTTCTCAAGTTCCAACAACTGTCAGTAAAATGTATCACTTATGCTCTCTTCGCCATCCTCAAGGTAATCATTGTGATTATTAAAGCACTGCATTTTATACAACTAAATCTGAAACCTCAGAAAATCGCACAACATGTTAAATTTTATCCATCGGATCATTCATGTCCGCCGGCCGGCAATATGAAACGGTACCACCATACAACCTACACCGCGCCGCCCGCTGTGCTAGCGGGCGGCGCGGTGAAGGTTGTACTGGTACCGTTGCATCTGCCAGGTGCACGCGCACACGGTACGCATGCACGCGCACACGGTACGCATGCACCACACACTGACGCACACGCGGTAATTTTTGCATGTCACAGGTCAATGTTTAACCTTTTATCCAGCCAGAAAAGGCTCTGATCAGTGTAGACCTCAGTTTTTCTACCGTAGAAACACTCCATTTACGACTGGTGAAAGAGATTAAAACTACGCTCGCGAAAATTTTTACGTGTCGTTTTCATCGACTTTTTCATCAAGTTTTCTTCTTAATTATAATTCAAATAAAATCGCACATTGTGGATAAATCAAATTTTGTGGGACAAATTGTACACAAATCGGAAATTTTATTGGAAAAGTTTTATCTTTGCCCCTCATGTCCAGATCTGTGTACATAGCTCATGGTGTATGGGTACGAAGCTGGGGCAAGTGATGTTTTGGGCGGCATACCTCCATGACAATTTCTGTCCCAAGTCTTGATAAATTTATCAAAACAAAAACATACCAAAATGTTTTCAGAACCTCTGACAGCACTTTTCCTAGTTTTAATTCTGGAAACCTTCTAAAAATCCCACAACGGGAAATAAAAACAGAACTTACATATGTCGACCAATTTCTCCCAATGACAATAAAGCAAAGAGTTGAACCGAGTCTGATGACTTCGGATTCTGCAGGAGAAAAATCAGTCAAACCAGGTCACGGTGGAAACAAAAGCAAAATAGAGCAAAAACAAAAAATATGAACAACTAATTTTATCTCAGCAAATCAATGAAATGGCTGTAGAAAAAAAAAAAAACTGAATACAATATCAAGAATAATTTCTTTTAAATAATTTCGTTTCTGGGTTAGCGTTCGTGAGTACATTTGTACAAACTAGATATAAACTGGAGAGGAACAACCTAATCATGTTTCTTTTTTATGAGTAAGGAAGTGTCTAAACACTGACCTCTACACTTAAACAGTCAAAACCTAACTATTTTCAAGGCTACCTAACTGTCCTAAATCTTCAAAAATCCAACGCCATGTTGTGTTGTATTTTGATGGGTTCAAGCCTGTAGAGCCTTCATCACACCATTACTTTACATGGAGCTATGATGCCCCAATTTGTCCGAGTCCAAAGAAGGTGCCATCAAGTTGAATGCAGTGTTGGATTTTGACAGGTTCAATAAAAGTGCCACAGGGGTTAGGATTAATGTTCACAAAACAGGAAATGTTCAACATTTTAACAGTGTTTTACATAGACAGTACATCAGAGTATTAAACATTGCATGAAATAGAGTACGGAAGTCTGACGTCAGTTGGCACAACAACTGGTTCCAAACAAATGGAGATTTTGACTGTTCCTTTGTTAACAGCCAGTCATGCAAACACATTGATACAAAATATCAAAAGTATTCTGGTTCCAAACATTGCATTGACGCCATCACTTCGGTAATCTACAGCTTTATAAACATGATCTACATTCCCATCAACAAGTTTAAAACTATTGTCTTGTTTGTAGTCATAAACTTGCAAGTAATTACCTTTGACTATTGTTTCTAGCATATAGAGACAACTGATCCAAGGCCTACCTTGACATCATCGACAAACTGATTAACAACAACAGAGCCTTCTGATGCACAGGAGATGGTTAGTGCTGCTACACACTTGGCAATAGAGTGAAAAGCCTGCAACAAAACAGCCATTTGGAGACTGATCAAACTGATCTGAACTTAAAAAGACACATAATTCACTCAAAATTGAACAATGGAAGCTTAATTGGTTTGAAATTGTTACTCAGAAATAGTTGCGATCCTTGAAAAGCTAAATCTGGCTACTCGAAACTAAAGCCTTATAAAAAGTAATTCGTACCGGTGCTCTACCATCTGAGCTACCTGGCCCTATGTTGGCGGTCTCCCAAATAGGCAGTTTTCCTTGTTTTGAGGGCACTGGTCGTAAGTCATAAACCCAGAATGCCGTATAGCCAGGGATCATGCCCAATTTTACGATACAAATTGGGAAGTGACATCGTGGGGACAATGAATAATTTTCTAATTTTGCCACCATGAACAATCAACATTTTTATTTTGATAACTCAGCTCAAACTGTTTCTATATGAGCTGGAAATGACTTCTAATGAAAAACATTCTGGGTTTATGACTTCTGACTAGCACCCACCCGAACAAAGATACTGACAATTTGGGAGACCGCCAACATAGGGCAAGATAGCTCAGTTGGTAGAGCGCCGGTACGGTAACCCGGAGGTCGCAGGTTCGAATCCCGCTCCTGCTAGTTTCTTTGTTCACTTTAAAAAACAAAACCGGAATATTTACAAAGAATTTTGAAGAAGGTATTTTCAGCAGTTAGTAAAATGCACCACTATATTGATTTTGTGCTGTATCAACATCTAAAACATTTATCTTGTGTTCTTCATATTCATGCAGTCAAACATCATTATATATGTGAATGCTTTCACACATACACGTATGTACATGTATGTATTCTTAAGTAGCCCTCACATGCACATTCCAAACACAAGCGCATGATCTAAAAATGTACTTTAATGTCAAGGTACATGTACATGTATTTCACTTTCGAGTATTATCAATTTTTAGGCCAAGGGTGCACGTTCATAGGTAAGCCCAAAATGATTTCCCTCAATCTGTTAAACGTAGTGTACATAGTTGGACATTGTTGCAATTTTCAGAAATGGGCTGATTTGGGGGTTAGTATTTTATAGGAAATATCGTTCCACTGACCTGTTCAAAGTATTGCGTTGTTGGACGGCGAAAAAAAATGAGAGAAAAACGGTGTTCGTTTTCAACCATCGGGCGGATGATAGCCTTTAGTCAAGGCGCGAGTGGCTACCGGGACGCGTGACGTGCCCCGGATATGCTAGCGTGTCTTGGGCACACTACTTGTACGGGTAGCCACGCCACGCGCGCCTTGACTAAAGCAGGCTTCGACCTTAGCACTAGCCCGGCGTACAATGTCTAGTAAAAACTGCTCCGGGCTAGTGAAAAGCACTCTTTAACTTGCCCGGTGGGCTAGTTAAAAACATGCATACCTACCTGCTTAAAAAAAAAAATCAACCCAGAGTGCCGTGTAGCCAGGGATCACAAAATGTATTCAAAATTTACCTAGTCAGTTTCCCTTGTGGATTGTTTGCTTAAAATTGTCACTTTTGCTTGATATGAATACAACAAACATTCTTGGTAAGTTTGAGTGAATCTTCTTGTTTCATTTATTAATGACAGAGTACAGCGCTGCGGCGTCGACGTCCCGCACAGTCAATACTATAAGTAGGCCTATGCCGCGCCGCTGCGCCAGCGCTATGCATGCTCGCTGTAACTTCTTGTAGAAAGTTACACAGCAGCTAGCTTGTGTCCTGATGGCTACACGTCCGTACGTACACATGCCATTCATTGCGTGCGTGATGCCATAAGCGCACATGGCTTGTACAAGGTTGGTAGTCTCATCAAGTTCAGAATGTGTCGTGCACATTTTTTGCCAAATGCTGTATGCATGGGGACTTGGTTGGATGTGGGGAGAAAACTGAGCACCGTGAAAGTGCACAAAAAGAAGACTATGGATCATTTCTCAATGCTCGGCTTTGATACGGTTGACACTGAAACATTTTTATTTTGTACATCATCAGTGTTTGAGAAAAATGATTCAGGACAGTCACATTTTTGGCCCATGTCAATTTGAATGAAAACGCCAACTAATATTGGCGGAATAATGTCTTAAATAAGACGCAGCGAACCGTACGCGTACTCGGCGCTATACGATCTTTGGTACGTACTGAAGCCAGCTTTGATTAATGGCCCAAGCGGGGAATTCCACGTGCATATTGAGCATGCGCATCGGCACTTGACCTCAGCGATGCAATGCGCTATGCAGCTTTGCTGTATGCAGCGCATGAAAGAACATTTGTGCAAAGTTTTGTGTCCATGGTCTGTACGTGTCAGCCGGGTGCGTGGTTTGCGAGAAGTTTTATTCACTTGGGTCTTCACATTTTCCATCATGTGGCGATAACTAAATGTTTCCAATCCGTCCAAAAAAGGAAGCAAAAGAGAATACGATGCAAGCTACAGCAAAAATAAAAGACAACGTGTCTACAGACAAGACTGGGAACGGGACTTTTGCTGGCTTAGCTACATGTATGATGGAAATTATACGATGTTTTGCTGTGTGTGCCACAAAATGAAAATGACCGGAGGGAGTGGAAGGAAACAGAACCTTATCATTCAGTAATTTCTTTTCTATTTTATAGTTTGAAAATCACATATAACTGTACTGAATCCTCCAATTTAAATACGATATTTCCGACACCGTAGGGAGTTCTGGTTAATGAGATATGTTACAATGTGTCCATTAAATGTGGGCTAGTAAACATTTCTGCGGGCTAGTAAAAATCCCAGTTAACTTGCCCGGTGGACTAGTTAAAAAAAAGCTTAAGGTCGAGGCCTGCTAAAGGATACATTTGTTACTGAGGGCAATTTTCCAACGATTGCCAGCAGGCAATCGTTGGAAAACAATATAAATTTCCACTTTTCTTGACAACGACAGCACACCTGGTGCCATCATTTCACAGGATGATTGAGACTACTATTAACTTACAGTCTGGTAAGGTATTTCGTAATAATTCAGTAAAGAAAATTGGAGGATTACCAATCGTGTACACTACATTTAACAGTTTTTCCAAAGAGCTTTTTGAGGCCCACATAGCTTAGGAATTTAAAGATACAGAGTGTCACCTCACTTGAGCATTGTGAGCTTCTAATTCTGAGGATGTTTGAATCGGTACTGATAATGGGCTCTATTTACATGTAGCCATAGAGTGAAGGGTTCACTTTTCAAAATGGGTGGTCAGTAGGTTAGGATAAGAACTCCTTCTAAAGCTTGGACTTCTTTGGAGGAGAATATCAATCAAAAGTTATCAATTACCCCCAACCAAATAAAAAAAAAGAAATAAAGATGATAGTCAAGCTTCATTTTGGTGTCTAGTTTAGCAACCTTGGAGAATTTGAAGTATTTTGTTTTGAAGCGATGGTAAATACCACTGATGTCTATGGGACTTTATTTGAAGGTGTGCATCCCAAAGGAATTGTACAAACTTGTATCCGTATTGCCCTTACTCACTCAAACATTCCAGGGTTCATTTGTGATTTGGGATTACCATATGTGACCTGTTCCCATGAAATGGGCGTAAAGTAGCAAAATTTGAAAATCACAATTAGGTATTTAGAGAAAGTACAGGTTAAAAGCTTTAATTTGATATATTGTGCGTTGTAGTATCTCATTCCAACCTCCCCCAAACAACCTTTTAGAGTTGTCAGAGTCTTGACCCCTTGTTTTGAGAAAATCTCAAAGTTTAACCCAAGTTCAAAAAAGATATCCCCCCCCCCAAAAAAGAAATATTGAGAATAGATTCATTTTAAAAAGTTTTTTATATGATAGAATAGGGTTTTTCAAATATAGTTAAGATCCTAAAATTGACTTTTCAGTGAAAAATGGTTATTTCTGCTTGTAACTCAGAAAGGCATAGAGCGCCTTTTCAGCTCATTTTCTGCTGCCAGGTCACATATCTTCTCTACTGCACATAGAATGTACTTAATGATTAACCCCTTGCGTATGGATGATGCCATAGGGCACTTTAAAAAAAACAGTGTCACCAGGCCGGATGACGCCACTGGCCGCTGTTTGTGCAGTTTCAATCCATTGTTGGATTATTGTGTATGTCATGCTTGACTGCACAAACACTTTGTAGCGGTTCGATTAGGCTGCCAGAACCGCTGCAACACCCCGACGTCTCCCGTAAAATACCGTGCCCAAGGGTTTAATACTAGTTACTTGGGCAACATCGCTTTCCTAAAGTGGCATGATTACGGAGCGAAATGCAATATGAAGTCCCCTTGCTCCCAAGGTGCAGTGTGTTCATGAAGTGTGCACAAACCGCAACTGTGTGAACACCACACTTAATAAATTGCGAGTTTTTTTTCCCCGTTAGACAAGATAAGACATTTCTAAGACAGCAAACATCACAATTATGTTGAGCAATGGAAAAGTATCGTTGCCGAGTGTTATCCAGTGAATTGACCTATCGCCGTTCATGACCATTATCCAATCGTAGCGTCTCTTGAACATCACATGATATTTCAAATCTTGGACAAACAAAAAACATTCCAAAGACGCGCATTATTCGGCCGCATGTGCGCCCTGTTCGTTGAAACGCAGTACGCGAATATTAACATTTAACGCAAATGCTCATACTATTTTTTTTTGCAGCACATTGGCCAAGCCCGTTTAGCGTAGTTTGTTCTGTTTATATTTCTTACGTTTTTCCGATTCTCGCCGCCCCGGACGGTGAAAATTATGTGAGTGGGGTCCGGGGAGTCTGAATTTTCAGATACACGTTATAACGAGCGGCTGGAAATTGGGAAAAGCTATTTTCCCCACTTTTTGCAATAAGTGGTCGCACGAAAGTCTGCATGCACACGTGGGCAAAGTTGTCTCCGAAATCTGAGACAACTCCTGTATCCGGTCGATCAGAGCGTGTATGGCTAAATCACAAACGGCGATAGGTCAATCTACGGCTATACCTGTTTATGTACTGCATAGGATGGTGACTGTGTATCCTGGGGGCTGTAGATGGGAAGGGATAACATTTCTAGCAGATCTTGGAATGCCAAGCCAGGTGTATTAGTAGCTACCAGTGACTGGAAGAACTCTAACATTGCATGAAGGGCACCGCCTAAAAGAAGAAACATTGACATTTCAGTCATATCAAAGATCAAACAATAATTCCTTTCATGTACTTTACAAACAGATGTTAACTGCATTTTTATCAACCTAAAGTATGTACAATCCTAAATACAGACACTCTATTCAGTACAATGTTGAAATCCAGGCAGAAACAGTTCCACAAGCATTGGCCGTAAGTGGTATGTAAACAAATGTGTGTAAGAACCCCTTGCGTACAGATGACGCCAAATGGCGAACAAATACCAGTGCCACCAGGCCGGATGATGCCTGTAGCCACTATTTGTACAGTTTCAACCCATTGTTGGATTATTGTGTATGTTACGCTTGACTGCACAAGCACATTGTGTCCGTTTCGCTTGGCTGAAAAAGCCAACGCGACACTTCGGCGCCTGCTGTAAATAACCATATGCAAGGGGTTAATAACCCCTTTTGACAGTAATGTCACATTCATAAATGCCTCAGCGAGTTTCACTATCCCTATTGGTCGAGAGCCTGTCACGTGGGTGTGTTTAAACGGTTGTTTAAACACGGCTGGAAGTTGTTTAAACACGGCGCGTCAAAACCAGCTGTTCTCAGCTGATACGCAACAGGGAGAGCGTAGTAGGTGCGCGCACAAGATGTACTGAACTTCATAATGTAAGACAACTCTAATGCCAGTGTATAAAACGCTGCATCTCGTGCGTGTGCGTAAGCGCACGCGACAGACAGGCGCGGAGCGCCTTCACGCGCTCACAAGGCTGATACGTACGCATGTGTTTTGTACTGAGCAAATGGAAGAAAAAGTGGCGTGAAAAAGCTTCGCATTTTGTCCTTTTTACGGGAGGTTTTTGCATTTTTCGTAAGAAGGCATTTAGAATGGGGATAAAAATGTAATAATAACCTAGAAGGGTCGTGACCGCTGTTAATAGACCTCGCCTTCGGCTCGGTCCATTACCAGTGGTCACGCCCCCCCCCCCCCCCCCCCCCCCAGTCTACATTACCTTGTAGAAGAGGTGATTTGATCAGAGAGAGAATGGCAGGCAAGATAGCATCTCTGGTCTTAGAAGAGCTAGTCGGGTGTACTTGACACATTGAGGTCAAGAGGTGAAGGGTCAACTGTGAAATATGGAGGTCACTGTCACTGATGAGGGGAGGCAGTTCAGTCATGACCCCATCAATCATTGCCATTGTCAGGGACGAACCTAGTAGTAAACAAGGCAGTTATTTTACATTGACTATTTCAGTTAGTAAATTATATTTTCCCAGAATATGAGAGGTGAGAGGACTTACCATATTTTTTCAGCAGGATAGCTAGAGCAGTGAGAGTAGACAACTTGAGTGCTCTGTGGTTTTTGCGTAGGAATGAGGCTAAGATTGGTACACCCTTCACCTGCAACACACAATGTGTGTAAGACTTACATTAACTTCCCATAAACTAGTTTTCACCAATTACCAAGCCTTCTGAAATCCGACTTTGGCCCCTTTCACACTTGATTCACGGACAGATCAATCAACAGGGGTGAGATTTGAGGAAATAAAAAATCCACGAAAAATGTTGAGGCATTTAATTTGCATGGCGTTACTGAACAATGCACAAGAAAACTATTTTCTACCAAAAGATATGGTTCACAATTGCAAAAAATAAGGTCTTTTAGAATTAAAATAAAACTGTTTTAGGTTCCAGAGGTCATTTTGGAATGATAAAAACAATTTAACCACTTTGGCACGGTATTTTACGGGAGACGTCGGGGTGTTGCAGCGGTTCTGGCAGCCAAATCGAACCGCTACAATGTGTTTGTGCAGTCAAGCATGACAAACAATAATCCAACAATGGATTGAAACTGCACAAACAGCGGCCAATGGCGTCATCCGGCCTAGTGGCATTTTTTGTTTACGCCATATGGCGTCATCCGTACGCAAGGGGTTAAGGACCACAAAAATCTTCCAGAAATCAGGAAAAAGCCAGAGAAATTTCACCCCTGAATCAATTAAGCACCACACATTGAGGTAATGACAAATCACAGCAAACAACATGCATGGCCGTGTGTATGTCAAGAAGTGGTGCTAATAATGAATCAGTCTAATAGAGGATCTGATTCCCAATTTTTTGTAACCCACTTTGCATGGTAATGCTTGGTAAACATTTAGTAAGCATATTACCACGAGTGACTTACCAATATTGGTGTGATGTCAATCTTCAATGGGGAGCCTGCAATCATTGTCAAGGCTTTCACGGTCGTCAGACGAGTTATCTCATTTTTCAGACGGTCCAAGAAGATTGGAAGACAGGTGCTTAGCTCTGACTGGAGATGATCCCCTAAATTACAAAGGACCTGGCCCCTAGTACATGATGGAGAATGTAGGGTGATGGCTCAGTTACATTCATGCAGCCTCAACATAAAGAACATACCACATCATTGTTACCACACCAATGTTTATGAAACAGTTATGGCTGCCATAGAGACTGATAGTAAGTGGACTTACAGACCAGAAAACAGCATAATACAACAAGAATGAAAGATAGTACTTAGAAAGCACACTAGAACTGACAAACATATTATAGGGTGGGACGCTGTATTACCGCGGTACTTATCAGGGTGATATCACGTTTCCCGATCGGAATAGAGATTGCTCACTAACCTTCCCGAATTGTCCTGTCTTTTGTGTTGTATAACTCTTGCTTTTTTTTAAACTGACATAAAAAATCCGACGGTGGTTTGGTTTATTCCCATGCGATGCCTGTGAAAATAGACATGCTCGTCATTGCTCGTCATTGCTCGGCGGAGTACAGACTCTGTATTATCGCGGTATGTGGGCAGTGTTTTTTACAATGATTTCAACTTTTTTATTCATGGTTAATGTTTGACCAAAACATCCCCTGAATAAAGTCTGATATTTTCCCTGTAAAGTTCAAGTTGATTAAAGACGATTAGGCCCTGCAAGATGATTTCTTAACACCCTGTCCCCCCTCGAAGGCGACAAAATTCACTGAGACAAGTCTACTGATTGACGATTGGGGGCGCCATTCACTTTACACGGTGCGTCGTTCTATTTGTTTTACCGCACTGTCCTTATTTTGATCCCGTAAATGTTTCTACGATTTCGCGGTGGAAATATCGTCCTTCGGCGTCATTTTGCATTTGCAGCTGTAGAATGGGAACTAGACAATGGAACTTCCATGGACAGAGCACCATTAAAGATTCATGTTAAAATATAGACGGTACCTTTTAGCAGACACGGTGAGGCAAAATGTACAAGTTTTGGAAAACGTGAATATTTATTAAAAATCGTTAAAAGTCCCGACAACATTTTTTAATCGTCATTTTTTTACACAAATCAGCAGAAAGTCCTTAATGCTTGATGAATTGGATATAAAATTGCCAGTCGAAGGAGTTTTGGCAACGAAAAAAAAGGAATTTCCGATGCCGCGATAATAGAGTTGCCGCGATAATAGGGAGTCTGACTATACTACATGTACAAACATAAGCTTTTGCTTTTGCAGAATTCATCATTTGTCAGCAATCATGGTGAAAGGTTCTAACCCTTATAAGACTCCCCTGTATGTGAACGATAGGTGTATAAGGTAAATAAACAATAACAAGCTGCTGGGAATTTGATGATTGGCTTTTTTTTTTGGTATTTCAGCATGCTTGTTGATATAGCCAAGTCACTTGATGACACAAGTGAATGCGAGGCAGTTGTGTTTATAGTCAACAAAAGAAAAAACTTGGACAGGTACATGTAGCACTTTAATTACTAACTTAGAACAAATTTTGAATGAGCTTTTGTAGCAAAACTACTTCATCAGATGCAATTGATGACATGAGTTGTGTAATTTTGAAGTGATGCAAATCATATAATAATAATAATAATAATAATTTGGGAGGCTAATCATCCTTACTCGCAGCTGTGATGCTGAATTGCGAAGGACGCGGCTACAACGTGGTCGAGTCGCTGGCACGTAAAGGCGCCTCTGGCAGCCGGCCTACATCGACCCATATATGACCACGGAGCACAGCCAGAGATCGAAAGTGTTTGATTTTTCCGGAGGGAGGAAAGCCGGAGGACCCGGAGAAAAACCCTCGTGGCACAGGAGAGAACCAACGCACAACTCTACTCACATATGGTCTGAGCCGGGAATCGAACCCGGGCCACATTGGTGAGAGGCAAACGCTTTACGCACAAGCCACCCATGACGGTTAACTGTTAACACAATGCACCTATGACCCAAGTTCGATTGCAATTGGACTTCAACTTTTCAAATGAGACCAATTTTACATTTTCAGCCTTTTTTACCACTGTTTCCATGTTGAACCTTGACCTTAGATGACCCTTGACCTTGGTATGTGACCTTTCACATCATTAACATATGAAGGTTCCCATGATACATGTATAACCCACATTTGGTCCCAATTGGGTTAAAACTTTTCAAATGACACCAAATGAGAGCAAAAACTTAACCTAAAACTTTAACATACGGTCACACGTCACACGGGCAGAATTCATGACTGGTAAGTGCCCCCCAAAACATTAGTTTAGGCGACACAAAAACATTAGTTTAGGCGACACAATAACATTAGTTTAGGCGACACAATAAATTTGCCATGAGGATGGGTCATATTAAGCCACAGAGTGAAGAAATCTTTTCTAAACTGAAGTTCTACCGGTTAGGATTAAACATTACCCCCTTTAAAGGGGGAGGCGAGTTTGCCTCACGGACGGTTTAAGTTACCCCGCCTGGGTCTATAGGCCTGAAAATTGGGATAATTTCTCTGGAATCTGTTGAAGAATCATCCTCTATTTAGATCTGGGCCCAGGAAAATCATACGGGTAGTAAGTAAGAGTGGCTTTTAACTGTGTATTGGGTGATTTCAATAAACAAAAAAACTTTTATGGGTAGTCTTGTTTGGAGAGGACTATTACCCAAAAGTTATTACTTGCCCACTAAAAATTGAAAAGAATGTGGAAGGCAAGGTTCCTTTTGGTGGATAGTTTGGTTAACTTAGAGTTGTAAGTATTTTCCCAACTTTTTAAAGTTTCAACCCAGATATCTATGGAAGTATATTTGGTGGTCTGCAGTCAGTAGGGGTATTACTTACATGCATGAGATAGCTCTTTCCTTGACCTCTTGATCAATGTCAGCTGCCTTGAGTCTCATCAGTGTAGATGTATACAGATCCAGTACATAGGGACTGTAGTCAAATGTCACCTCTGCATCTAAACATGAAATCAGAAACAAGTGGTTTAGAGAAACCAGTGATTTTCTGAAAATGCTGAGTAATCCTTATCTCTCTACTGAACAGCTGATACACGCAGTAAAGTACTTCTCAAGTATCATAGAATTACAAATGACAAGTATAGAAATGGTCAAAGCACAAAGCAGCTCTACAGTGGTAGGGGGGGGGGGGGTTGTCACTTTCGAGGGCTATTTCTTACGAGATTCTGGATTCCCCTCTCCCCAACTTATGGACACGATTTATGGCACTATTCAATGCTGACATGGGAAGAAAAATAATTAAGATGTATTTTTTAGTATAATCAATCTTACTTGCAAGTCTCTCAGTGATAATTACACTATGGTTCAGGGTTTTGGGAGGGCAGAGGTCAAGCAATGCACATTCTCCGTGTTACCATTCGCATCGTGTGAATGCAGTTACAAGTTACCCGGGTGCGTGCTGGATAAGCTGAATTGCGGGGTTAATTTTGTAGTGTGAAACTGATTCTTCGGGTTAGTTTCTACCCGCGTAATGGACTGCTACCCGGGTGATTCATTACCCCGGGTAAGTTCAGAGTAGTGTGAAACCCCTATAAGCTTTGCCAGCCTCAATTTCCAAATCATAATCTTGTGAGTTATACCTGCTATTGGGAGCTGAAGGGCTTCTTTACGTAAAAATTAAAGAAATTCTGAAACAACTGAATGCTCAGTGATCATCAGACTCAAAATCTAAGCATCGAGCCAAGATGATATCATAATGATGTCCACTTCACTGTCCATACTTCAAACTGTATGCTCATACAGTTACATACGATTACGTTATTGTAATGTCAGCCTTTTGTGTGATACCTTGCTACAGGGTCCATGACTAATTAAGTTTTAATAATAGAGTTATTCAATGACCCAAATTTGTGCTCAAAATTGGCCCTTTAAGCTCATTTCTTAAAATGCTCTTTGTTGTGCTTACAACTTACAATACATTGATGTTGGTTTTCTTTGTTAAGCGCCTAGGAGCATGATTTATTTTATGGACGGGCGCTACATAAATGTTAACTTATTATTATTATTATTACATTGCAATTGAAAGTTAACACTGTGAATGAGAATGAGGAATTTTGTGAAAAGAATTCACATTCACATTTCTTACACAACTCCCACCTGTGAATTCAAGTGGAAAATTATTTTCCTACTTTGAGACAAGGTGTGAAAATGTTTTCTCACTTTGGGAAAAAAAATTGCACATTTTGTGAAATGAAAATGAATTCCCTGGGGAGAGAAATGCCCATTTTGAGGTGAACTTTCAATTGCAATGTACTGTATGGTCTCCGTGAAATGGCCAAAAATTGGGCCCGTCTCGCTCAGTCATCGCTCAGACCTCCAGCCATCATTTTCACTTGTATTGTATCACAGGGTTTGTCTGATCATTTAATTTTATTGTATCGATTGTATTTATATTTAAAAAACATACATGTATGACACATGACACATTGAACTCACTGGCATTTTAGCATGCCTTGGAGTGCAGTATTATTTTCAATAAGCACGATGTACGTACAGTGTGACATGTATACATGTAGTGCACACAGGTACATGAGCACAATGCATGCACGGCGCATGGTGCCTAGACTTGATTTCAAGTCTCAGATCGTGATTATTATTAACGCTAAACGTTACCCCTATTGGCTATCACACACTACATGTAACTCGCGATCTCAGACTTGACCCACCATGTGCATGTGGGATATTCATGCATTCATAGCTAAAATTTACATAATAAAACGGAGGCCGTAGAGATGGCCAATTAGAAGGCCACAAAACCGTGTAGGCCGCATCCATTACCAATAGGTTACAATAATGTAAGTATGTTGTGTTATAAATACTGTTCAGTCTCAAATTTGTATTATACTTCTTATGTAATGGTATTTAAAACCTATAGCTGAATCATATTAGATCTTATATTAGTGGCAAAAATACCAAATTAAATACGTGTTGTTAGTTTTTGTTACTAGACGAAAAATGTGTTACCTATATGTTGAATGAAATTGTCAAGTAATTCTCCTTGTTTGAATGATTCATGTTATAGAAGGCTTTTGGCGATTCCGACCAATCAGCTTATTCCGTCCACTTTTGGACTAATTCACATAGGGTGTGTGCAACCGATGAACAAGATTCCCAAGTCTGTGATCGAAGGTTAATTCACAAGAGGGCGCAAGAGGGCGCTATTTCCGGCACAACTGTATTGGCTATCAGGCTGACAAAAACCACGATCACAAACTTGGAACCAAGTCTACATGGTGCCTGATATAAGTGATAGTACAGTGTACAAAATATTTGTGTTACAGTCGTTATTGGTCCTCATCTGTGGCCATTATATAACGGCTACTTACTGAGAGGCTTGATGACTTTGACGATAGTCTGAGTGACCAGGAGAGCTTCTGATGTAATCTTGTAGAAGGAATCGCCTACTGCTGAGATAACCGGCTGTGCAACGAAAAAAACAATCAACATTAGACTGACTTCTTACATTAATGCAAATGATCCAAACTGTGTATATTTATAATTCATTATTTAACCAGTTTGCATCGGATGACGTGTATACACGCACTCAGTGAGGCAAGGGTCCAGCAGAAATATCTGTCAGCGACCGGCTTGCAGATAAAGGCCTGAACCCGTCTGGCACCCAGGCTCGTGAAAAATAATCCCGGCGTGAACTGGTTAAAGGTAATATACAACATTTGCAAACATCAAAAAACAAAACTACTGAATTATTATGAAATATACTAGACTGTACGTAATTAATAGTCTCAAGTAAGGTTCAACCTCCGTTTTCCCAGCATCTATGCACACAAAACTGTAAACAGGTCAGTGTTACAGTATTTGCTATAAAATACTAACCCCCAAATCCATTTATTTCTGAAAATTACAGCAAAATCAAATGTTGCATACCACCTTTAACACTCGCCATCAGATTGGCAGGCAAAACCCAGATCATTGAACCCTACTGCTTACCACTGAAATATGCTACATGTACATGTAATTTATGCTACAGTTACATGTGTAGCTGACAATATTTGCCTGCATTTGTACGGTTAGTAGAGCCATGTATTTGAGCAAAGTATCTACCATATACCAAACCAGAAACATAGAAACACATTAAAACAATGAACCGTGACCAAGTTGTCAAAGCTTAAAGGTAGTGTACACAATTGGTAATCCTCCAATTTTTTTTACTGAATTATTATGATATACCTTACTAGACTATAAGTTAATAGTAGTCTCAATCATCCTGTGAAATGATGGCACCAGGTGTGTTGTTGTCGTCAAGAAAAGTGGAAATTTATATCATTTTCCAACGATTTCCAGCTGGAAATCGTTGGAAAACTGCCCTGTAGCATTTAGTCAAGGTGCGCGTGGCTACCCGGACGTGTGGTGCGCCCCGGACATGCTGGCATTCGGGGCGCGTCACACGTCCAGGTAGCCACGCGCGCCTTGACTAAAGGCTATCATCCGCCCGACGGTTGAAAACGAACGCAGTTTTTCTCTCGTTTTCGCCATCCAACAACGCAAAACTTTGAACAGGTCAGTGGAACGATATTTCCAATGACCAATCATGTACACTACCTTTAAGCCTACATGTAACTCCCTACATCATTTTTCCTCCATGTAACCTGAATCCTCCAAAATCAAAATTTTTCGTAAACATAGTAGACCCCAGTAACCTCAATCCTTTGAAATCAACCAGCATCAGATTGGGCCTGATGAACTGGATCCTCCATTTTCCTCCATGCCCTCAATCCTGCAAAATCCTCCATTTGGAAAAGATGATTTTAGAGGATTTGAGAAGGATAGGGTTAAGGCACAGAATGATGATATGATGATGTGAACTTACAGGCAAAATCACAGCCATGTGAGGATGGAAGGCCTGCGGACTGTGGTTGACCATCAGACAGTTCAGAAATGACAATGTGTCAATCTTCATGTTAGAACTGCTGTTCTTGTCCCTGTATGTGAACAATGGATATTCATCAAACAGGATTTAATAAATGACAGAAATATCTGTACCTTATAT
The DNA here is from genome assembly GCA_037893225.1 of Hippasteria phrygiana. Lineage (NCBI taxonomy): Eukaryota > Metazoa > Echinodermata > Asteroidea > Valvatida > Goniasteridae > Hippasteria > Hippasteria phrygiana. The sequence continues at coordinate 68,501 of JAZGUH010001087.1, read as the reverse complement.
TGGTGTCATATTACCATAAACAGGAGTATATTAATACACAAGAGCAGTGTTCTAGTCAGGGTGAAATTATCGCGTAGGGGTATTTTCACGAGACAAAACTGCGAGCATGAAGCCCTAATGATGTGGACATTTTGACCCTCAAGATGCTCTATGGTTCATTCTGAGGCATTTCTGTAGGCTTGAACTTGAACAATTTATGAGAAAATTCTTTCTTTTTGTTTGGATTTCTTTAGCAAAATCAATCAAAATGACTAGTCCATTGGCAATACTGAACACAAATTGTAAAATCTTGAATTACTTTCTCAGATGTTTTCTTTGTGTAATGTTTTTGCAAGGGGTAGCGGTAGCGTAGCGGTGGGATTTAAGCATACATGTAGCGCTCACTTTCGAAAGCGTAGCGGGTGCTAGCGCTATTGAATGCCTGATTAGAACACTGCACCTGTAGGAGTCTCAGTCTAAACCTGTAGGAGTCTCAGTCTAAACCTGTACTCCCATAGGATACACGCTAGCAGTATTTGTCAAAAGCACAATGCAGTGGATTTTTATGCATATGAAACATACAGGTTGCTCATAATCTGTGTCACAAGCCCATGGGTTTAAGGTGCTTCATTGTCTATTTCATTGCAACTGATAGTACGTGAATCTACTTCAAATCCTCATTTTGTGAGTTAGAATTCCGATTCTTGCCCACATGTTCATTGTATTGTTGTCCAATTCCACTTCTGACATACTGACGAATGCCATTTATTCATTAGTCCAAAATAACTGCTTGTAACAATGCCCACTAACCAAAAGGTGTGGACCAAGACACCTGTGTAACGTACTCCTGCCATAAGCCCATTTCACAAGAGCGTTGGAAACATGAGTCCCGCGCAATGAAATCGCACCAATGTCAAGAACGCATGGATTCCGTGCCGTGTGAAAGTGCATCCCTGTCACCAAATCACATGGGTGCCGTGCAGTTCGTGACAGGGATCGAGACCTCCTCCAAAATTTCGCATCCGTGCGACGATCACCGAGATTGGTTGTGTGAATGTATCGATGCGATTTTCGTAGCCTCCGACCCATGCATGCAAATACTGCAAAACGAGGTACATTCGCTACCGTGTTGTATCGTGTGAAAGCCTGCAATGAAATTGCAGGCATCCTTGGGCATCAGACAACCGGCGCCAATCATAGCAGATGCATGTTTCCAGCGCTCGTGTGAAACTGGCTTTAAATGAGCATGAATAGTGTTGGCTAGAAAAGTTCAATATCTTGCACTTAATTCACACTGAGCATGTACAAGTAGACATTCACAGGAAGTCACTTAATTAAATCAAATAGTTCAACTTTCTTAGGAAACAAATTAAGTGTAAATCATATTGATCAGTACTTCTCTAAAGGCCAGCCCTTAATTACCTCCCATACAGATCGCCTCTTTTCACATTATCTGTTAGATAATATGAATGTTAAATACCACTTCAACACTGATGATCCAGTTTAGAAATTTAGAAAACTGTTTAAAAATTCAGAGTCTGGATTTGGTCCGCTGACCTACATCGGGTACCTGTACTGCACACAAGGCAGCCCACAATAAGGCGTGCATTGGTACAATTCTGACTCCACACACTGAGCATTTTCCTTTTGGCTAATTACCCAAGCAAGCAGAAATTTGTTTGTTTGTTTTATTCTGAAAAATATAATATTCAGGTGAAATTTTATCAAATCTGAAATCAGTATAGTCTGTTCCACCATAAACAGCTGAAATTCGCTAAATTTAACACTCGTAAGGGAAGCACTTTAAGAGCGATTTCAATAACACATTTAAATAATACAAAGTTAAATTATAATTGACAACCTCCCTTGGATTCAATAAATAAACACTGAAATGCAATGAACAATACCAAGTCAGAAGTATGCCTTACCCAAGTGAGAATTGTATACCAGGTATGATGGCTGGGATATGTTCTGCCAATGCTCCAGGAGACACACTGATGAGCTCAGTAAGCAATGAGAAGCAGCCCTGACGAGTCTTGATGCTCTTCTCTCTCATCTGCTTATGCAAGGCACGAACTATGTCTGGAACTTGCAGCCTCAACATTGATATTGGCCTGGTCAGTGTTCAAGATGTAGGAAAAATGGATATTTCAAACAGACAAACCTGACATCTTCTACGCCACTGTCGATATCGCTCCATAGTCCCATAGAGTGTGACAAAGATTAAACAACATACAGTAATGGGCAAGACCAAGAATGTGCGCATGTTGGTACATTACATATGGGACATTCAGATTCCAGTGTTTCTAATTCTAATGTTGGGCATCTGGAAGGAGAACACCCACAAGAATTTATGCTATTGGTCCTTGAGATGATTATGTAATTCACATCTTGAATATGGATGACCATGGCCGGTTGACGTCTATACACACATTCCTGTGCGTATGCAACGTACACAAAAATTGTGACCGTTCCTCACAGACTGGAATTTACCAGTTGCATGTACATAGTATGTAAGTCTAGTGTCCGGACATACGTATGCAGGACACTGCTTATACAGTGCCCCGCGCTATGTGTAAATCGAATCGTTGTACACGTGTATTGCGGCATGAAGGTAGGAAAGCGCTGTATGTATGGTCTTACGGTAATTTGTATAAATATTGTCGTTCCGGCCCACAGATGCCGAAAGCCGGAGGTTTTCCCCCAAAATATGAAAAAGCCGGAATTCCGGCAATTGCCGGAAGTCTGGTATCTCTGCAATATAGTTCACTGCATGTGGTTGAAAATACAGATAACCAATGACTACAAAGGTACCAGTGAACTAGTGGAACTAACCCTTCCTCATGCTCCATGGAATCTGGATCATAACATCCTGTCACAATTGGCTTGGTCTGCTTCAGCAGGGTAATGAAGGCATGAAAGATGTCTGACTTCACATTCTCCTCACGCTCTGTCAAAATTGAATATCAATTGATACGTAATCAGTGCAGAGTCCAAAGTCAATTAATAATGTGTCATTCTATATGAACTCAATCAAAGTTAAGAAATCTTCCACATCGACCCTGAAAATTGAATTTTTGATTTCTGCCCATGAAAAGCTCCATATCTGAAGGGCCAATAACTCTGAAACGAGAAGAGACACAGTGGAACGCCGCTATAACAAACAACGCTATACGGAACATTCAGCTATACCGAACACCATCCTTGGCTCCCACATTTTGTGTACAAAACTTACCGAACATTGTTGTTGAAAAAAAAGGCAACGGATTAAAAAAAATTACTGGGTATTTGGGCCGTTTGTAATTCCCAAACGGCCACAGCTTCATGTTGAAGAGTGACAGGTGGCTATTATTTCCCCAAGGAATAGAAGGGAAAAGCCAACTGTTGCTTTAGAATTCGGTAAGCTTAGAAAGTATGAACATGATTCAATGGGCGGCACATGTTCAATTACAATCAAAAGAGGGTGCACTTCAAATACGACGCAAGAGGGCGTTATATAAAAGAACGGAGGCCATGTTGGTGGACTGGCGGCTGAAAATCGCTATACCGAATGATCGCTATACCGAACAAAATCTGTTTTTCTTACGATGTTCGTTACAGCGGCGTTCCACCGTAGACCGATTCTGATGACATATGAAATCCTGGGACCAACATTTTCAGCCCAAAACTCTGATTCGTTTCCAATATATTGGCCTTCAAAACTCTTATAAATTAACATTTGCGAGTGCAAAATGTGGGCAAGGCCCCCGATTTTTGGCGGGCCGTATCTCAGAAATCCTTAGGAGTTAAAGCCTAAAGTTTTGCAATTGTTCATTATACAAGTCTCTCAGAAAAATTTAGCCAAACCCGTCAGTGGCCATGGAAACTCTGGTTGAGTTAAAATGGAATGACCTCAACTTTGACTCATATAGTAGAGCATTTTCTTCTTCAACAGGGGAACATGTGACATAAAACATTCATATTAAAAGAAATTATACTGAAACGTATCAGCATTTATCATCGCTTAACTCAAATTGTAACAGTGACGCTGTGTTTTACTATAAAATTAGAGCCAAAAATGTGTTTTATCCTATTTGACACTTTCCATGGAATTGTTCTGGGGCCTTATTTACCAAACTTATCTCGGTGCGGTACTTACGTTTGCACTGAAGGCTTAAGCAGTCTACTTAATTAAGAAGGGTACTTAACTATTCATAAATGCCTCAGCGAATTTCACTATCCCTATTGGTCGAGAGCCTGTCACGTGGGTGTGTTTAAACGGTTGTTTAAACACGGCTGGAAGTTGTTTAAACACGGCGCGTCATAACGTCAGCCGATACGCAACAGGGAGAGCGTAGTAGGTGCGTGCACAAAATGTACTGAACTTCATAATGTAAGACAACGCTAATGCACGCGTATAAAATGCTGCATCTCATGCGTGCGTGTGCGTACGCGCAGCCGACAGACAGGCGCGGAACGCCTTCACACGATCACAAGGCCGATACGTACACATGTGTTTTGTACTGAGCAAATGGGAGAAAAAGTGGGGTGAAAAAGCTCCGCATTTTGTCCTTTTTACGGGAGGTTTTTGCATTCTTTAGTAAGAAGGCATTTAGAATGGGGATAAAAATGTGATGACCCGGTCTTTACCAGTCAATAATAATCTCGAAGGGTCGTGATCATTGTTAATGGACCTCGCCTTCGGCTCGGTCTATTAACAGCGGTCACGCCCCTCCTCGGTTATTATTGACATGGTAAAGACCAGGTCATCACACAGCAATTGGAAAACCGTAACACAAAGTTTAGACTCACAAGCATACGTTGTAACCATTAGCAATTTTCAGTATTGCGGGGTTGAACATCCAACACAATTTTTGCAATATCTGAAAATTATTCAAACACTATGCTACTTCAGAAACATTTTTCCAGCCATATGTGTCGCGAGGTAGAGAATGGTACCTGGCGATCATCTGATAGGTTTACAAGGCCACTGGCTGCGGCGCCAGCCTAAAGACTCTTACAGCGTATTTTGCGCCTTATTTAGACGGTGGTATTTACTACTGGAAATAAGTCTATGTTTCGCGGGTCAGATGTCAGGGATCAGAGGCAAATTTTTTGTTTTGTAATCACTACTCACTAATTACAACACATTATACGTGTTTTTTTGCATGAACAACTCTTATAAAAGATAAGGAACATTTCCAAACAGCAAAATTTCATGACATTTGAAGGCAATGTGTCCCTTAAAATTTTGGCCATCAAAATACGAAATTGTCTTAACGTAAAACGATGTTATTTACACCTATGTTGTGCAAGAGACTTTATCTTGTCATCAACTGTTCATCAAAATGCCCTGGAGTATAAAACTGCCGACCGTGGCCTTAACACTATACCGACTGAAGATACATGTATTATGGAGCTTTGCGTGGTTACCGAGGTAATTTCGGCCTTAGGGGCCATTCAAAATTTTTCAATGTTTTATAATTTCGATTTTCGATCTTAAAATATTGATTTGCCATTCAATTAAACAAATAATAAAATGCCCAGTTTCATGACAGCGTGATGCAGCTGTGGATCTCCCCCTCTTTAACACGTGCCCTGATGGATTCTTAATCAGCTGCTGACCTAGCGCTGGCGATACTGATTTCTTTTGTATATATTTTTTTCTGCTATATCGCCGATATGGCGATAAAATCGTCTACAAATTACGGCATGATAAAAATGTTGTGAAAGGTTAGCAATCTTAAAATCCTAATGTACAAACGTATAGGCCTAAACAACTTTCAAAAACTTAACACCGCCAAAGCTCTCTGTCATAATATCGCCACTCAGATTGTCCACCCATATGGAGGAATATTCCACTATACCCACGTGGCTAGTGTTGCAGCCAAGTCATTTTTTTTCAATTCAAGTCAGAAGTACATTTTCGAAGTACAACTTCCAAAATTCTTTTGAAGTTGACATCCGTGTAAAAATCACGCATGCACACGTATCGTTTTTCCAGGGCTTCACAACGCGCAAGCAGCGTGTATGCTTATTAGCACGGTTCCAGTCTCTGCTGCTGTATATAATTGATAGCAGTAGAGACGGGAACCAGTCTACAGTGTGTACTCGATTGGGTATACATGTATTTTGATGCATGACTTGGGGAGAATTTAAATAGTCTATAGAATTTTACTCTCTCGATCTCAGACACCCTTATTTGCATTTCAAATACTCTAAAGATGTACAATGTATTGTTATTATATATATATACAAACGTTACTTCATCGTTTTGAATGTTTGAAGGACATTACACAGCATTTGCCAAGCGTTTTTGGCGAAAAATAGGAATTCTTGCTAAGCTTTAAATGTACATTTATAGCAAAGATGATGGCAGTCGTTAAAGATTATGTTTCTTCCTTCATGCTTTTATCTGATCAATAATGTGCAGCCCGGTATGGCAGTGCTGTGCCAATGGTTGAACAACGGATGATACGTCTAAGACTACGCATAGGCCGTATGGGTATAGGGTTGAAAAAACAAACGAATCGAAATGCAGGGGTGGAAATTTTTAAACATTGAACATTTTGAATGGCCCCTTATAAGATCTGTTTTGAGTAAAATTCTCATGCAATATTGCATACAATTACTGGTCTATGCATTTTCCCAACAGATTAAGTTTTCCATGAAAAATTCCTTCTCTTTGAAGCAATTTTTCATTGATTTCTCTGAGACGAGCAACATGTCAAAAAGCCACCACGAAAGCCACCACTGCTTAAATTGATTTAAGACAGGTCCGACCACACTTAGATTTAAGTTACGAAAGTAGGTTGGGGACTTGGTGAAAGTGTTTCGTTAATACATGTACCACTAAAAATAAGACTCAGTGAAGTCGCATATTTAAGTGGGGTTCTTGGTTTTCAGTGACTTAATACTGCATGTGACTCAACATTCCCATGAAATACACCTTTAACCCTAACCCACCCTAACCCACCTCAATCCTCCAAAATCCTCCTTGCAGTTTTGGAGGATTTTGGAGGGTTGAAGGATGAATGGTATTTCAAGAAAAAGAGGATTTTTGGAGGATTGAGGATGAATGCATTTTTTTTGGGGGGGGGGCAGGGCAATCGGAGGATTTTGGAGGATGGAGGATTGAAGATGGTTCCTAGCAAAAAGGGTCTAGGGGGTTAGGGTTAATGTTTAGACAAGGTATCTTGACCACTTAGCACGTCACATAATGGACCACTGCCGTTACTAACCTTTAAATCTGGAAATAAGTGCGGGTGAGACTGAACGATAAAATTCATTCAGCATTTCATGTCTGGAGCCAACTATTGCCTCTAAGCATTTAGCAGCAGAACGGCGTACTTTCCAACTCATGTCATCATCATCACTGTATTCATCATCAGATTCCCTGCATAACAAATAAACTTGGTTAACCCTCCTATAGTTTATAACTATCACAGCCTATCAACAAAATCTACCCACCAACTCTCACAGCTTGTGTGCGTTTCAACCTGTCACTTGATAGGTTTTGATATATAGGGTAGTTGGCTCCATTTTGGCCCTGAGAGAGGGAGGGTTATTGTTGGATAAATCAACGTCGACCTCCATTCTGAAAGTACAAAATTCCACACAAAATCAACTATCCCTAACCCCTTGAATATGGATGACAGCCATAGTCACAGTTTGAAAAAGACCAACTGGCATTGCTTGCATTATGCTTGGTGGGGGTGGGGGTGGGGGTGGGGGTGGGGGTGGGGGTGGGGGTGGGGGTGGGGTGTGGGGGTGGGGGGTGGGAGGTGGGAGGTGGGAGGTGGGAGGTGGGAGGTGGGAGGTGGGGGTGGGGAGGAGACAGCTGAGTTATGTGTGGCTCCCTCCCCACAACAACTGAGATCTGAAGTATAAAATAAATATATTGTATTTTGTCCCCAAAGTCCCCCCCCCACCACAAATTAGACAGCAGTTATGCTGCTGCTAACATGTACTACAAATGGTCAGTTTGATCTTACCCTTCCTCCTCCTCCTCAGCATCTGCATCCATAGCATCTTCATCCTCATCACTCTCATAGTTATAGTTGGGATCATAGCAGATATACTGTAGACACAGGTCGATGATCTACAGGAGCACAAATTGTGCCAATTAACAAGTGTTGACTGCTGTGATGTGGGATATGACGTTTTTAACACCAGAGGGACACACAGCACCCGAGGCGAAGCCGAGGGCGCGACATTGTATGCGTCCCCGAGGGTGTTAAAAACGTCATATCCCACATCACAACAGTCAACAATTGTTTTGTTATAATTATCATTAAACCCAGTTCTTTTTCAGTTGAACTTGCCTTGCTCGGTGGAAATTAACTGAAACAAATCACGCGATCAAAACAGCTGCTCCCCTGCCAGTTCGCTGGTCCCCTGCCAGTTCGCTAGTCCCATTATAGTTTACTAACGTCAACAGTGTAGGTGAAAATTGCGTGGGTACCAATGATACAGCTCAATTAAGCTAGCTAGCTGGCTGATGTGATATCACGCTTGGAGTGTGCCAGTCGTTTTTATAGACCGGACACGTGATCATTCTAGGTCAATCAAAATACAGTGAAATCTTGATAAGTCGAACCCCAGGGGAATGGGCTCAAATTTCAAGTTAAGCGGAGTTTCGAGTTACCAAAGGTCCCCTTTTTTCCCCCAAAGATTATGTAGGCCTACGTGAATACCAAGCGAATATCCAATGTAACGGCCGTGAAATACAGCATGAAATTATGGCATGTTTTGGCGATCTTTGCTTCCCTTTCTGCCGTTGCAGGTCTCCCCCTTTAGTGTGAGGGAATGGTCCGACAAGAGACATTAAAACAGGTGCCCTCTCTCGAGATGGCATGCGCCGTCTCTCGAGATGGCACGCGCCGTCTCTCGAGATTCTTACCTCGAGTTAACCGGGTTTTCGAGTTAACCGGTTTTGACTTTAATAACTAAATTTCACTGTACAGTATCCATATAACTAAGGGGTCTTTGCAATAATAAGTTCGCTTACTGTACGCGAACTTTCGCGAAATTCTGCCGTTACTAAGGACCATTCTGTTCGCGAACTTTCGCGACCGATGTTTACTCATGCTCGACCAAGTTAATGAGGCGATCTCGCTCGTGTGTGTTTGTTATTTTAATTCACCTAATGATTAATGCATAGCCCCGGACGTATCATTTAAATATCCGCGAAGTCGGCGAACTCGGGTGCTCTCTTGTTGAGATTATTATTTTAAAAGCCTTTTATACGCGAAGAATATTCGTTGCGACATTCGTCGGAGTTCGTTTTATAGTTGTGTTAAACTTTTGCGAACTTGCCGTGACGAAAACAAATTTGCGTTCGTATAATCGCGCCGATCGCGAGTATATCGGTCTTAATTCAGTAAATACAAATCTGGTCTGTGCGCCCCAGGAAACATTTAAATGATTATATGTTGTATGAGATCGATTTTATCTGAATAATATACGGAGAAGTCGGGAAATACCGTATAAAATGATTTTTGGTACACCAAGACATCGACAAAACACGATTGAGGTTTTACGGTATAAAGAGAGCTGTGTTCTAGCTAATGAAGTATGTAAGCCTATGGGGCTATTTTAAATGTCCTTTTAGCCTAATTAGCGGTGATCCAGTGGATATCCCCGTGACGGGAAATGTAATAAAATATATTCTGTTCCAGCGGACGGAAGAATTAATTTAGTTTTATACCGTTCATCCTTGTAAAACTGTTGGTTTTGTACAGCAGGGTTTAGAGATTCAATTGTGTTTAACTTTTTTCCGTAACGAATAAGAATTCGTGTTTGTAATTGTGCGGAGTATGAATTGGTCTTTGATTTAGGAATACAAATCTGGTCAGTTACGTGCGCCGGAGGAACATTTTAAATGATTATATTTGTCTCTATTGTAGTTGGATCCATTTTAATTTTAATGCTGGATGACATGTAGACAAGGAGAAGTCGAGAAATACCGAGTGTCTTTCTATGCTGGTATACTGCGGCGTAGGGGGAGGGGGCCGGGGAGGCTCTCACAATGGTTTTTCTTTATAATAATGTTATTTTCTGCGTATCAGAATTTTTCAGTGGGGGGCGACTGGGGAGACGATTTTTTATTGTCCTTAGCTAGCTACGCCACTGTGGGTATGAAAATAATTATTATTTTGGTAGGCCAAGACAAGTGTCGATACCGTAAATGACCACACGGCGATATATATAGTGGATATCCCCGTGATGAGTCCCCATTTTATTCTGTTCCAGCGGAGCAATGCAGCATACCACGTCCATCCTCATAAAACTTGTTGGAGCATTTTATATACATGTAGAAAGATTCACAAAATGTTGCCAAGGACGCTGTTTGTTTATAAATAGATTGAAGTTGACTGCATGACTTGGAAAATTACATCCCCAAAAAAGTAACATCTCTCTCGACCAGAGACTCATGTGTGTAAAGTTATGTATGATATATATTATTTTAAAGGACAAAACTGAATTTCGGTTTTTGGTATATGCTAAATTTCCGTTTTACTTGCGTTATGAGATTTCTTTCGTGTGATTTCCTTTTATATTAATGAGCACGTTTAGCGTGTTTACAGGCCCACCTATATAAATATTGCCATCAATAAGGTTTTTCTTTCAACAAGGTATTATGTATGGAACAGCCGTCGTGTACAACCCAGGACCGGCCTTAGATAGTCGGCCCCCACGTCATTGCTGCTGGAAATCAATACATATTGCATATTGGTACAGGAAACACGACGACAAAAGGAAAGTTCGCGAACTTCGCGAGGACCGCGCCGCACGCGAGGTCTAATAATCCGTCAAAATGCTATAAAAGGAGCATCTTTTAAATAATAGAGCAGACACCATGGATGAATTCAAGCTCCTTCCAGAAGTTGCTGAATTACTTCGTCTTGTCCAGCAAATACATCCCGAGAGGACTGCTACTTTCGTGACCGACCAAAGCACTGGGTCTGCCGAAGCTAGATGTAGGCCTACCTCCTCCACTCGGTTAACGGCGCGATCAGCCACGAACCCAGCCGCGAACCCGGCTGTGAACCCGGCCGCGACGGCAGCCACGACGGCAGCCACGACGGCAGCCACGACGGCAGCCACGACGGCAGCCACGACGGGGACTAGTGATACTGCAGGCCTGCACTACCAACAGAATGGCTCGCTCCGAGGTTAGTTTTATTTTTGCCCTCGTAGGCCCTATTATTTTTATAATTCGAAGTGGCTATATTTACGGCAGCCGTAGGACTAACGCGACTTTCAAATGCATGGACGGTAAATAAAACTCTTAACTCGAAAGTCGTTGATTTTCCCAATAACGTTAGATCGTTTGACTTTTTTTGTGTTTTCACCTCATTTTCCACTGATGTTAAGTTTCTTTGTTTGTTTTTTACCCAAGGCCAAAAAAATAAAAAATTCTTCTTCCGATTACATGTACAATGTACATGGCATTTGAAAATAGGATAGGTTGGGGAATTTGTTCTTGGCACTTTTTTTCGTGCTGATCATGTGTAGGTGTGTGTAGTCAAGGTTTAAATGTAGTATTTACAGCATAGCTTTCTTTTTAAAACTTTTTTTCCCGAAAAAAAAATTAGGGTAACCGGAAGCAGAACCGGGCCCTTTGGGTATTTGTTTTTTATTTTAAATAACATTTGAGCAAATATTAAAGTAAAGGAAAATATATAAAATGATTTTTAAAAATTTTTTTTTTAGTATTGCAGATGGCAAACGAAGCTGCCCAAGAGCAACCATCGGCAGCAAGATGTCCAGCAAGTGTTCCGTCTCACACGCGGAGCAACATGCCTGCTAAACGAGGTCGGCCCTCCATAGAGCAACTGTTTCCGGGCATTGTGGCAACAACACAGAAGTTTATCCCCCTTGACCTTGATCCTTCCTCTGCATATGTCCTCCTCTATCCCTGCAAATCTTGCGGGCGTCTGCCATAAAACTGTTATGAGTTTCATGATGATGTGTTGTACCTCGGTCGACAAGTGAGCCAATAATGTAGACAAGGTTCATACATTAGTTTTAAATACCTATCACAGCAACAAACGGCGGCCACAAATGATTGACAGTATCAGACGTTCAATGGATCAAAGAGCGGCATGATCAAAGTGTCGTTAATTGACCGCCCGGGCCCCATTAATAGTGCGCAATAGTGCTGTCGGCATGATCTAAGCTGACGTATTTAGTAACATGTTCTTTATAGTGTTACACCCGTCAATCAAATCTGGACGAAATACTATACATCCAGTCGCATACTGTATCCAGCTTTTTTGTGCCAGGGAGGGCAAACAACGTGAGAACCGTCTTAAAACAGTCTTGAAAATACTTTTATGACGCCTCAAATGCCTCCGGGGGGGGGGGGGGGGGGGGGGGGTTGCCTGTCCCCCTCCCACCCCCACCCCCACCCCCCCCCCTCCCCCCCCCCCCCCGATACACCACTGACTACATCATACAAAACACATGTATGCGCCTATAATTGCTTCCCCCCCTCCCAGGCTGCCCCACCCAAGATGTTGGGATTGTCACTTTTGAAGTGACCAAATCCCCACCCCTGGGGCAAAATTTTAGTGACGATCCCCGACATACATGTGTGGGGCACTCATGGTTTTAACTTCTGATGACAATGTCAAAATGGGCCACCAAAATCCCCCCAACCTGGGGAAGCCCGGGGGGTGGGGGAAGCAATTGATAGGCGCATAATTTGACGGTGCAAACACATTCCCCTTTAATTCTGATTCGTATTCGCCTCTAAAAAGCTGTTATTTCGAGGAAAATTGGTAGGTACATTTTTGTACCTCTCCCTCATGTCGATTTTGGACATAGAAATATAGTACATTGATCAATACAGGTAGAGTCGAGATGCATGCAAGGTATAGCCCTATAGAGGGAAATTCTCCTGGAAATGTAAAGGGAAACACAACTATCTTTTCTGTTGCCTTAAAATGAAAAACGAAATTATTTTAATGTAAAAAAAGAAACCCTAGTTCGATTAAATTAGAAAATCGGCTTGAATTTAAAAGTGTGTCAATGAAATTTGATAAAATTTGCTAAAATTGTATGGCTAGTCATGCTAGTGAAACCATGTGTTCTTATTCCCCCATAATGAAACCTATATTAAAATCAGCCGGCCAATCAAAATTAAAAGGGACGCTGTATAGCAGTGAAATTGCTGGCCACATACATATTGTCAATCGAGCGAAATGATGAGGCTTCCTCATCAATGCAGTTATTCAAGCAGTATGGTATCGGTGCTACAAAGAGGAGGATTGAAGTTGCTGGTCGGCATGCCGCTTCAGTCACTGACCACAGTGTATTATGCCCGAGAATGAGACGCCGAGTTTGAACGAGGCCCATACATCAACATCGTTATCATGACAAAGCTCAATTTAACCATTGTGTTTCAACTCGAAAGCCTCCTTTTGAACCTCAACACCTAAATAGAAAAAAACAACTTTCAATTAAAACCACGGGGTGGATCGATTTTCGGTGCAAGATTGGGATAACAGGCATACTGCTTTGATTCAGTGTGAAGATTTAATTTGCGTAAGGGGTGATGTAAATTAGAAGACTGCTTTGGTTCATTCCTTTGCATGGTAAATATAGATTACAAATGGCAAAACATAATTTTTTTTTTATAAGATCAGAGCGTTCATTGATTTTTGGGATAAGATTCGATAGTTTTTAGGTTTGCCGGGGCCGGTCGCTGCTTTGCCCTTTTCCCATGTTTCTCTTTTAATATGCGGAACTGTCAAAGGTGGGGGGGGGGAACAAGTTTGGGAACAAGTTTGGGAACAAGTTTGGGAACAAGTTTGGGGGAATGTCCCCCCCCCCCCCTGACCTTCCCCTCCCCTGTTCCGCTGCCAGTAGTCCCAGCTATATTTTCTTTGGCCTCGCTGCAGGTAAAGACAGTCGGCATTTAGGCCTAGATAAAGGCCAAAAGGCGTAGGTCTACTCCATTATGCAATACAATCCATGAATCATGACCGCCGATACTCAGTTAAACCCACGAAAATCATTTGAATGCCGATAGGCTCAGTAAACCCGCGGGAGAAAATCCACCAGAATGAAACAATCTACCAGATTCCTAGCATATGTAACATCAGTGTTTCTTGTGGGGGGGGGGGGGGGGGGAAACACCGCAGAAATCTAATACACATGACTTATAAACTTCCGGACTGTGCAAACCAACGAATCTAATACAGCGGGACGCCCAGTGCCGGTTGTGAACATTAAACAGCCGTTGGCAACTCCAAGGGCGCGCTGCGTGTCTGGACAGATTGGCTCATCGCCAAGAATGAGTGTGGGAACTCGTTGCAAGCGCGCGCAAATACCTGTATGTTGTTATGACGACGGATTCCTTCACCAATGAGCCGATGCCAACATTCTGGAAGACCGCCCGAACATCGATCATAGGGAAATTTGACGGGGCATGTCCATAGTAACAGTATGTCCATAGTAACAGTATGTCCATAGTAACAGCATGTCCATAGTAACAGTATTAATATTACTTAAATGACCGCTTAAGTCTGCTCCACAGAGAGTCAGAGCATAGATGGTAAAAGCGCGATCACCATATGGATAGGTCTGGTCTGTTGATATTTCCAAAATATTATCATGCGCGAATCCGGGGGGGGGGGGGGGGTCGAACCCCCACCCCCTCCCCCCAATTTTGTTTTCCTTTTTTTTTTCTTTTTTTTTTCCTTACTTGTCGGGGCCTATGCCTTGCAAATACAGGTCTTATTTGGCCTCTGGGTGAGAACAAAACAGATGTTAAATGGCGCTACCAACGGTGAAAAAGTGTGTCAGCCCCCCCCCCCCCCCGTACATTTTTTTCGCAGACGAAACATTTTGGGAGTCACCTTTCTGGGCAAATTTCAGAAACACAACCCCCCCCCCCCCTCTGCAAAAAATCCTGGATCCGCCCCTGATTATGATTGTCATAAAGTTTGAAACACTTCTGACGACTATAAACAACAAGATTCACAACAATTTCCGAGGATTTTTTTTCTATTACACAATATAAAAACCAACAGTTATAAACAAAAAATTAATTTTAAAAAGTAATCAAACCGAACGAAACCCATCTAAGTAATTAAATAATCCCTTAATCAAATTGGTCAGACAAAACATCTTGATACCATCCTGGTGAGCCATCAAATAATTCCTTCGTTTTTCTTCCTCCATGTTCATACCATCCTCCAAGTTCTTTCTTTCTAAATGTATTCATTATAAATAGATTGTGATCAAATTAAAATCTTCATCGACCGTTCACGTCGGGATTATTTTATTCACGGACCCAGCCGCGGGAATATTTTTCCCGAGCCTAGATGGCCAGACCTATTCAGGCAGAATCAGGCCGTAATCTGCAGGCAGAACACTCTGATATTTCCGGCCTCGCTCGCTGCCAGCGGGTCGCTGACAGATACATGTAGATACCGGTCTCCATCGAGTGCGTGTTTATCAGTCATCCGTTCAGAGTACGGCAAAACTTTTGCGTGTTAAAACTCGTCATCTGACTCGAACTGGTTTTCGGAAATTGCCTTTCTGCAACTCAAATTTTAATGTCAAAAGAAAAGAAAGAAAGCGTCTCCAAGTTAAGAAAAACAACTGCCGATTGTTTAAAAATAAAATTGATGTGGAATAGAATGAACGAAAATAAACTCGTGGAGGCTGCCTGGAACGCTGTTCATTGGTCTTGCTTTTGGCATTATTAAAACAAAATGCTGCCGAGTGCCAAATCTAAAATACCCCCTGCAGATTTCCTGGATCAGAGCGCCGGGAAGAGGTACGCGAACTCTGCGTACCGTACTCCGCATACTCCGCGTACCGTACTCCGCATAGAAAATTAGCATGTAGAAAATGTAGAAAATTAGCATGTAGAAAATGTAGAAAATTAGCATGACAAAGGTGCATTGTTATACGATGCAAATGATCCTGCTGGTCTTGCAGGTGGCTGGTAACTAAGGAAAAAGAAATTGCTCGCGAACCTCGCAGAGTCAGCGAACGGTCATTATTGCAAAGGCCCCTAATATATAACAATATTAGTTATCCCACGAGCACGAGTGGAACATGGAATAATGTAGTGCGTCTGTGTCCCATATGCCAAGAGGCTGAAGGCCAAGTGGCATATGGGACACAGACGCACTACATTTTCCCCAACGTGTAGATACTTACTGTTGAAACATGTTGCGATACCTCCTTTGGACAACGTCGAACAAAAGATTCAAATGCCTGCCAGAGAACAGAGCACAATGGGGTATGGCGTCAAATGTCATTATTAACATATATTGGAGAAACTACATGTATATCATAAAACAGTGAGTTGTTTTAATTTATGATGCCATCACAATAGTTTCCTATTGATATTAACAACTTCTGGACAATGTCTTTCACATACATACTTCATACAGGGCCTTCATACTGGATCACTGATCAAAATCCGGATCTCGATCAGTGATCCAGTCGCTGCTTTGCACCATCCCATTAGGCGTGATCCAGTGTGTGAGCCAACGCACGGATCACTGATCGAAATCCAGATCACAGTAATGAAACCTGAAGTTGATACCACTGACACTTAAATTTGAGACCACATAATACAGGTACATGTAAGGCTCATTCTTTGGTTGTTTGGCACTTAAAATGGAGGGAAAACTATGCTTTTTTCCCCCCGATTCTTGAAGATATATCTGCTTATTTTCTATTGTGAAATAGATAATCCATTACTTGAACTCCACCTACATATAATAGTATGTATGCTATTTGCTTTCATTACTATGCTTGGTATTGGTTGAGAGCCTGTCACATGAGTGGTTTTAAACGGGTGACAAAAGTACCATCACTTTAAACAATTTTTCCGGTGTCGCATGAAATTTAGACTCATACGAAATCTGGTCCCTTTTATTGGTTGAACACTCGCGCGACCAGTCACTCTCCTAATTACGGAAGCACAATTCTAACGATGAGTCCATACCTGTATTTATAATCCATAAATTCACACTACACCAGTGTAGCATGAATTTCAGTCACTGTGAAATACGGGCTCATCGGTAGTATTGCACATGCCTTAGTGAAGATAATTAGGAGAGTGGCCCATCACGCGAGAGGGTTTAACCAATAATAGTGAAAAGAGTCCGATTCTATAGGAGTCTGATTTTCATATGACACCATGCGTCAATTTCCATATAAGGAATTGATCTTCGGTTCGAGTCGTTGACGAAATGACCTTCAGCTCAGGTCAATGACCTTCGGCTCGGGTCATTATCAGTACCCAGGCCCCAAGGCGGTTTTTAATTAACTTGTTTATAACCGGCCCAGCACATATTTATTCCCTTATTGAAATTTGAATTTTATGTTAAAATTGAAATAAAAATACAGAACTTGGTGAAAAATAAATAAAAGTGAATTTCATGTGTTGTTTCTCTCCTATCAAGAACCTCTAATTTTCACTTTTGTGTTTGGACTTTTTCCTGTTTTCTTAAGGCTCTTTCAAAACCTGAAACTTGCCTGAATGCCCTAGATGTTTCATGGTGAGGTTTCGGTGACAGACCGGTCTGTCAGTTTGAATAATGAAGCAGGCATAGATATTTGTCTGATTCTATTGCCAATTTAACAAGAACCTACTGCAATACCAACCTGAATGCAATACTCTCGAAGCTCATCATCATCATCAATTCTGCAGAATTTCACAATCAGTGGCATTATCTTCTCCAAGTGTTCCCCCACTCGGTGACCTGCATGGCGACTGTATCCAAAGACACCGGAATAACGAAAGTGAGAACATCTGACAGCATCTGTTACAGCATTAGAGGTGTGCATTTACGGGGTAGTAAAAGAACCTGGTACCCGATTAAAAAATATACGGGTACCAGGTACCGGGTACCCGTTAAAGAAACCCAAACCAAAACTTCCAATCCCAAAAGTTGTAATAACCCTAACCCCCAAAGGGTACAATGTATTCTCTAGGCACCCTGCCAAATGCAACAGAATGCACACACCGGAAATATGAACCCTGCTAAATGCAGGGAACTCAAATGCAGGGAACTCAAATGCACTAGTCTTGGTACCAAGTACCTACCCTGCTAAATGCAACAGAATGCATCAGATTAGGAGACTTGTGTTGACTGCTACATGTAAATGCAACAACTTGCAACAACTGTTTGCCACTGGTGCATTATGTTGCATTTAGCAGGGTTAGGGATCGGATAATGTCTCTTTCTGAGATTCAAAAAGTCTGATCTCAGACAAAAGTCTAAAAAATCTCATGCCTGTCCAGTAAACATGATCACTTCTCCGCCTAGTGCCTGTGCTGGCATGTGTATGCGACGGCATATCACAAAAGACGGCTGTCGGGAACTTCATACAGTTGTATTTATTGTGGAATGAGGCATGCTATTATGTCTCGTCGAGGCTCTTTATCCATACCCAGACTACAAAAACCACGACCGGTAAATTCCCTTTATTGTCAACTTTCGTAGCGTCATAATTTAAAAGTGAAATCTGTGCTGGTTTCCCATGTAGTCGGGTTTTAATTTTGAAAATTCCCGACAAATAATATTCCAAACCTATGCTTTTTCATTGTCTGGGAAGTTACTATGCAATAATGTTGTATGGTACTCGATTCCGTAATCTGGAACCTGTTCCTGACATGAACAGTCGGGTACTCGGGTACCCAGTTTGGATGCACACCCCTATAATGCTATACAGCAAACAAAGAAACTGGCAGGAGCGGGATTCGAACCTGCAGCCTCCGGAATACCGTACCGGCACTCTACCAACTGAGCTATCTTGCCCTATGTTGGCGGTCTCCTAAATTGTCAGTATCTTTGTTCGGGCATGTCGGGTGGGCGCTAGTCAGAAGAAACTTTTTGTCCCCGAATGAAATTTTGTCAATGATTGCCAGATAAACGGCACATTTTCAAGGGATGGTCGTACAATATTATACTTTTTTATTTTACTTGATCTTCCCAACCATAGCAATTTTAGAACAAAAACTTTTTGCAGCCCAATTGGGCTACAAACGTCCCTTTAACTTAGAGTTCTATTTTGGACGATAACTTTTGACAGTCAAAAATCTATTCAATCTTAAAAACGGTATAAACATTCAATATATAAATGTATTTTCACTTCTGTATACCTCATATATCATATTCGGAGTTTAAGTCATCTCTGACCTTTGAACCTGACCTCTGAACCACATACATACCAAATGACTGATATGTACCCCAAAAAATCTGTTAAGAGTATACCTGATTGCACCAATGCACTGTATGTATGTCCTGGTTGTTGATGGATTCAGATTTTCTCTCAGCTCTGTCATGAGGAAGTCCATCAGATCAGCAAATAGCTTATTACTGCTGCTCATAACCAGATGACCTATTGACACATAATTGATATGTTTATACACATGAGATACATAACATAAAATACATAAATGGGATAATTATTCAGAGAAATATCAGACTTGTACATTTAGAAGAACATCTATAAACCAACAAAGATTTGAAGGCAACTACGATCTACACCAGAAATGATTGATTAACCCTGCGGTGTGCCATGACAATATACACGCACTGTTAACCACGGTGACCTACTTAACCCCTTGGGCACGGTTTTTTACGGGAGACGTCGGGGTGTTGCAGCGGTTCTGGCAGCCAAATCGAACCGCTACAATGTGTTTGTGCAGTCAAGCATGACATAAACAATAATCCAACAATGGCTTGAAACTGCACAAACGGCGGCCAATGGCGTCATCCGGCCTGGGGACACTTTTGTTTGTGCATCCACAGACGTCATCCGTACGCAAAGGGTTAACAAAACAGTGTCATGGTACACTGCAGAGTTACCCCCCCCCCCCCCCCCCCCCTCCCCAGGGTGTGTGGAAATTTGTATTGATATTGGTGAATTTAGCAGTGTTAGGGTTAACTCCCTAGGGTGTGTGGAAAACCGTATTCAAACTGGAGGATTCAGGACTGTGAGGGTTAAATGAAAGAATAACATGTGACCTCTTCCCACGAAATGCGAGTAAATTAGCAAAATTTGAAAATCAAGATGACGGTACATGTACATTTTGTATTTCCAGAAAGTACAGGTTAAAAGCTTTAATTTGATATATTGTGTGTTGTGGTATCTCATTCCTTGCCCCCGATACAACCTTTTAGAGTTATCAGTGTCTTAACCCCTTGTTCTGAGAAAATGAAGTTTAAAGTTTGTGATCTGTGTCCACTTTCAAAAACAAACCCACCCCCCCCCCCCCCCCAAAAAAAATATTTCGAGAATAGATTCAGTTTAAGAACTTTGGGATATGGCAGAATAGGTTTTTTTTTAATATACAGTTGTTAAAATCCAGTGAATACAGTGAAAAATAGTTATTCTGCTTGTAACTCAGAAAGCCATAGTGCGACTACTCTCATTTTGTGCTGCATCATCAGGTGGTTTGCATAAGTGCATGGTTCGTACATGTTCCTGTACTTCCAGCATTCTTTGTGTTAAAGTTCATAATGTACACACATGTATTTCCACTAACTCTGTGTCGAGGTATTTGTATGAACAAAAACTACCACATAACATTCAACGGAATATCGTGAGCAAAGTACAGGTAATATCAAAAGTGTCATTTTTTACTGAAATTAGAACATTCTTTTTCATCCGATTCTTTTTTGTGACTAAAAAAGAATTACTGCTAACAGACATAACCACAACATAAATGATACAACCAGTCAGTTCATATTTGACAAACGAGCAGTGGCCAATGGAGCAGTGTTTTAACAGCAACAGTACAGCAAAAAAAAATTCAAATTAATAAACAAAATTACATTTCTTTGAGTTCATTTGTTTTTGTACAAGAAGAGTACCCCAAGCAGATTAATTTCTCATGAAATTCCACATACAGGTGTTTTTGGAGATTAGATAGACAAAGATAGATAAAAATGTTACTATCCCATTTGGGAAAATTAATATGGTCTTTTAGGTATTATGTTGGAAAATACAATCACATATTACAGTACATAGATAGATAGATAGATAGATAGATAAAAACTTTATTATCCCACTTAGGGAAATTAGAGCGGTCTTGACATTTCAACATTGACATTAAAAAATACTACAACATATACAATCCCTACTAAAAACATTATATCACAATTAAAAACAGCAATTATAAAAAAAATAGCAGTGGCGGTAAAAAAATTGCCAAGAATTAAGACTACCTCATGTTATACAGGCGAATTGCTGTAGGAACAAATGAGTTGTTGAAACGTTGGGTTCTAATTCTTCGCTGCAAGAGACGATCTCGCCTACTACTCATTATAAACTTAGGGTACAAAGGATGCGATGGGTCAGACAAAATCGAGTAAACTTTACTACGCACTTGGGCATTGTAGAGTGCTTCTGGGCTTTCCAGCCGAGTACCAATTATTCGTCTAGCTTGCTTTACCACCTTAAGAAAAGCACCTTTATCTCTAGACCTCATGTTTCCAAAAACACAAATCAGACTAAAAGTAAGAACACTTTGAATAATAGTAGTATAAAACATTTTTAAAATGGTACTGTCTATACCAAAGGAATTAAGCTTACGCAAGAAAAAGAGCCTTTGCTGAAGTTTACCGACTTTACATTTTGTGTTTGCGTTAAAATTCAACTCCTCATCTATGACAGTGCCTAGATATTTATATTCAGAGACCCTGCAAACTAACTGACCATTTATTGTAATAGCCGGAATAGGTGTTTTCTTCCGTCTATAATCCACAATCAGCTCTTTAGTTTTATTCACATTTATTTCAAGAAAGTTTTGTTCACACCAATCAACAAAATGCGATATTTCCTGGTTGAAACACCTCAGCGAATCATTATTGGAGTACATACGACCAACGATAGATGTGTCATCAGCATATTTGATCATTAGATTTTCCTGGTCTATTGTAGTACAATTATTAGTATAAATAGTGAACAAAATTGGTGATAACACACAACCCTGCGGGGCTCCCGTATTTATAACTAATTTTGGCGATACAGTAGAATTTATCCGTACTTTTTGTTCCCGATGAGTAAGGAAACTATTGATCCAAAGAATAATACTGGAATTTACTTCAAGGTCGCGCAATTTTTTAATCATGAGGTGAGGTTGGATTGTATTAAATGCGCTAGAAAAATCAACAAAAACAATTCTGACATAAGTACCAGCTTTTTCTAGATGATCATAAACACCATTTAACAGTGTAAGCACGGCGTCTTCAACACTTCTTTTGGGTCGATATGCAAATTGCATTGGATCAAGTAATTTTGTAACAAACGGCATAAGTCTGTTCCTGATTACTCTTTCCAGGCACTTCATAGGGACTGAAGTTAAGGCTATTGGTCGCAAATCATTCATCTCTTTTGGATGAAGTCGTTTTGGCACAGGAACAATAGTTGACAGTTTCCAAAGAGTTGGCACTTTCCCAGTGCTAATGGAGGTTTGGAACAACCTCTGAAAGGGGAAAGCTAATTGATTTGCACATAATTTCAAGACTTTACTGCTCACACCATTGGGACCTACAGCTTTATGTGAATTTAACCTGGTAAAAGAATTCCGGACTTCACAAACAGAAATCTCAGTCTCAATATCGTCTGCGGGAAGAGAGCGCACAAGATTTGCCATATTTTCTTGTTCAGAACTAAAGTCGGTGGTGTCAAATCTACAATAGAAAGCATTAAGATCTTTGGCATATACTTGTTCATTTTCAATATTAAAACGTTTAGTCTTTGGTTTAAAACCTGTCATAATTTGCAATCCTTGCCAGGCCCTTTTAGTATCATTTGTTCTGAACATGTTTTCAACCTTTTCTTTGTACAGCTTCTTACATTCTTTTATTTTGAATTTAAGTTTTTTCTGTACAGTTTTTCGTTCATCTTTGGTACCTGTCTGGAAAACTCTCTTTTTCTCATTTAATAATTCTTTTAGTTCTTTTGTTACCCAAGGATTATTATTCGCGAATACTTTCACTGTCTTTGACGGAATTATCGAGTCTTCACAGAAACGAATATACTCGGAGATCACATCCACTGCTTCATCCAGATCCCGGGCAGAGTCTGTGAAAACGTTCCAGTCAGTACACGAGAAACAATGTCTAAGCTCCTCCGTCGCCTCACCCGTCCACGATTTGATGCTCAGCTTTTGTACGGGTACAGTCCGAACCCGAGGCTTGTACAAAGGTGTCAGCTGGATCATATTATGATCCGAATTACCGAGTCCAGGCAGTCCTTTGGCTCGATACGCTCCAGGAATGTTCCCATAACACAGATCAAGACATGCATCGTGTCGAGTAGGGCAATTTACATACTGTTGATAGCTTGGCAAACAATTGGACAAACTGCATAAGTTAAAATCCCCAAGAATGAAGTTGGCCGCCTCTGGCGAGTCGGTCTCAGCCTGGCTGACGTAATCATGGATTGTGTCCGATGCTGTATTTATATCGGCTGTTGGTGGGATGTATACAACAAAGAGCCTAAGTTGGTGGATTTCTCGGGGTAAATAGAATGGCCGCAAAGAAATGGCCAAAAGTTCAATGTCTTTTGTACACAGCTTTTCCTTCACAGTTATATGAGATGGGTGGCAGTATTTTTCATTGATAAATGCACAAACTCCACCCCCTCTTGTTTTTCCTGAATTTGCTGTTCTATCATTCCTAATTAGGGTAAAACCCTCTATGTTAATTGATGAATCTGGGTCATTTTCTGTTAACCATGTTTCCGTAAGACAAATAAGGCTGGAATAACGATATTCTGAGAGGTACTGAGTACATGCCCTAAAATAGTTCATCTGTCTTATTCCTAATACTTTGTACATTTCCATGTACTATTGCTGGTAATGGGGTTCTGAACTTAGCCTTCTTGAGACGTTGTCTGATGCCACCTTTCCTTCCTCTTTTACGAGGTTTCGGTAAGTTTGAGGAGACGTCAGAGATGACACAATCAGGTACCTTTGAAAAAGCTCGGCGACTCAGAAGAAAGTCACGGCTGTATATTTGCAATGGCGGAGGTTCACCTGCAGCATTCAGCGAGTGCATTACACCTACAACTCGACTTGAAATCCAAAAAAGAGTCAGTAGAATCACGAAAACTGTAAGCAACGTAGGAAGGGACTCTCCAGACATCTTTGAGTTGAACTATATGTGGCATATATCGAAAATAATATACAAAAACGCAAGACACACGAGAGACAGTCAAAGACCGTGTCGCCACGAGAGCAGCGCCACAACATTATGTACATTTAACACACAATAAGATTAAACAGAAACATTAAACGAGGTTTAAACCCTAAAAGTCCTGAATCCTCCAATTTTAATATAATTTTCCACATACCCTAGGGAGTTAGGGTTAAATGTAGTATACAACATTTGCTTTTGCTGTAATTTTAAGAAATAAATGGATTTGTGGGTTGGTATTTTATAGCATGCTAGCAAATACTGTAACACTGATCTGTTCTAAGTTGTGTGTGCATAGATGCTGGGAAAACAGAAAAAAAATTCTGTTCTAGTAGTCTGGTTCCCTGACTATACTTTAGACAAAACAGAGCAATTTATAGAGTCAGGGAATTATCATGTCAGGGAACTAGACTACATGTATTTCCAACGATTGTCGGCCGACAATCATTGGAAAAACGATATCAATTTCCACTTTGCTTGAAAACAACAGCACACACCAGGTGCCATGATTTCACAGGATGCTTGAAACTGCTATTTACTTACAGTCTAGTACGGTATTCCGTAATAATCCAGTAGTTTTGTTTTTTGATGTTTGCAAATGTTGTATACTACCTTTAAGGTTAAAAAAGGACTAAGCTGTTAAGTACATGCAGTGGAACTACATGTAGAAGCCAGTTTTGAGACCAATACACACCTAAAGCCAAGATAGCTCTCTTGCGTACTGCCATCCTGGGACTGTTCAGCTGTGGAAGTAGAGCACTCTGTACTGCCGGATGGAAACTCATCAGTAATCCTGAAACACAATGGCAACATTGCAGACAAAATGCAATCACAATCACTTCATCTCTTTTTGCAATAAGACTGTATAAAAAAGTAATATGGCTGATGGCCTTCAAAATATTCAAAAAGATTTTACTTATTTAAGTCGCGGGACAAAAAGTTTTAAAAAAGTAGGAAAAAAATAGGAATTTGAAGAAAAAAGTAGGAAAAGTAGGACCAAGGTAAAAACAAATTCGGAAAGAGTAGTTTAAGCACATGTAGGAATACTTCAACGCCCGTCAGGCACACTTGTTTTCAAAGCACACACACACAAACTTGCTATTATATGTAATGCCATGCAAAAGGCTTATCCTGCCACTTTTTTCATATAGTTAAAGAGCAAAGTCAAGTTTCATGTTCTTGGCAAAATAAAGTACATATAGGTTTAATCGGAAGACAAACATCTGTGAAATAAGTAAATTGAACATAAACAAGTAGTACAAGATAATACGTATGTATACAGTCGACTCCCGTTAGTACAAAATCCACAGAACCGCACGAAATTGTTCGTTGTATCCGAATTTGGTATTATCCAACGAAGTGAATTCCAGCCCATTGTTCACTTTGTGTAGACCCCATTGTACAGGTACATGTATGTGAACGTGCGTGATGCCCCTGTACCCTTGCATTCTTAATGAAATACCTATCCAATAAAATGTTTAAAATAACTTTATTGTTATGTTAGAAACAAGTGTAAAATGGAGATGTAACAAAATGCAAAATGAAATAAAATTACAAAGGATCTTGATAGTCGATAATTGATGAGGATGAAGCTAAGTCATCACGGCAGCAATTTCAATTGTGAATCGACTTGATCCCTTCGTTGTTCAATGTACATTGTAAGTAGTCTCCTACACAAATTGTATAATGAAAAGACATTTCTATTTTCTTATCTTTTTGTCTTTCAATGTTCCATGCGAGTAATCTTTCACAAGGACAGCGGACAGGCCTTAGTACATTTTCACACACTGGTCCGGTCGTCGTCCACGATCGAGTTTACAGATATTGATAAAGAGCCCTTATGAGGCAGCAGCCTAAAGGCCTATTTACACACGCGCGCGGTAACGGAAAGTGGTAACGGAAAGCGGTATACCGCGCGATATTTTACATTTACACACGAGCGGAAACCCGTTCGGTATTTATGTTAATGCATCGACATTCTACAAAAACAATGGCGCCCCGCAAAAAGAATCGAAGGCACGAGGAAGCTCTGTTACTTCTGATCTTGGCGAGAAGATTGCGTCTCAAGCGAAAGAAAAAACGAAGAATTTGGGTTCATGAAACTCTTCAGAAAAGGACAGAGCTTGGGGAATACCACAGATTAGTACGAGAGTTAGATAGTCATGAAGATCGTTTATTTTGGGTACTTCAGAATGTCGCGTGGTCAGTTTGCAGAAATCTTGGCACTCAAAATCATGCATGTCCACTCTCGCTCCTATACACTCCCAAATGTCTTGCTTTTTGACTGCATCTTTGTAGGCTTCTAGTGATGTGTCATACAATTGAGGATACTTCTCTACTTCCAGGATCAAAATCTCAGTGCTGCCACTCCCGTACGACGCCATCTTTGTTTTAGAGACGTGCCAGCTGATCGTGACGTCATATCCAACGAGAACGCTGATTGGTCAGAACGCGCAGTCTCAGCGCGGTATATTTGGAAAATCGCTCTGGTTTCTAAACGCAGCGGTTTATCGCTATACCACGCAGTTTGTCCGCTCTTAATGTAAACAACCCCATAGAAAACCATGTGTTCTATATTTTTAACCGCGCGGAATTCCGTTACCGCGTGGCTGTAGACTTTGTAGACTCCAACCTGCCCAACTCAGTGACAAAAGTATTTGTAACGCTGAACCAGCTTTTCTGTGCTTTCTCTCCTTAGTTCTAGTTACCCAAGCCAACAAGAGGCATAGATTGAGAATTGCCCGTTCATAAAAATCATTTTCAAAAGTTAACAAAGAAACTGGCAGGAGGGGATTTCGAACCTGCGACCTCTGGAATACCGTACCGGCGCTCTACCAACTGAGCTATCTTGCCCCATGTTGGTGGTCTCCCAAATTGTCAGTATCTTTGTTCGGGTGGGCGCTAGTCAGAAGTCATAAACCCAGAATGCATATAGCCAGGGATCACACCCAATCTTACGTTTCAACCTGGGAAGCGACATTGTGGGGATCACTCAATGAGGATACGACTTATTCGTCAAACAATCCAGAAGGGAAACTGGCTAGGTAAACTTGCAGGAGCAGGATTCGAACCTGCGACCTCCGGAAGATTGTCCTTTGGCGATGCTCAAGTGGTTCGGGAGACTGGCACTTGTCACCAGCACTCTTTTAAGATGGGCCTTTGTTGTTAACCGCAATGGGCGATTAATGTGCACTGTCCACTGCCCACCCAATTAGAATAGATTCTCCGTCGGCAAGATGAATCAACTGACATAACAGACACCAGATGATGACTAGGACTGCTTAGATCTGAACAAAAAGCCTACACATTGAGCCAGGTTTTGTAAACTTTTGTTATAAATGGGTCGCAAACAATGGTTTTTGACACAATGGGGTTACAAAATCTTTTTGTGTAACAGGAATTTTGTACAATCCGATTTCATGTTGAGCAAATTTTTCCTCGGGACCAAGGATATGTGTTTGTTATGACCGGAATTTCGTCCTATCCGTTTTCGTACTAACAAGAGTCGACTGTATATCTGTTCTAAAATGTCATTAAACCTTATCTGTATCTGGCAAAGCACATACCTCCAAAGCGGATAAGAAGATCTCCCAGTATATCCAAAGCCTCTAATTTGACAGACACATCTTCCTGCTAAGACATAAAAAAGAAGACAGTGATCAATACCATGCCGTATATTCAGATGAAAATACAGTCCGACATCTTCACAGCCACTTTATAAAACAAACTCTTAGGCAAATAAGAAGGCAAAGATCATTTTAATGCATGTAAATGACGGAGAAAAATATCGTTATCACATTTGTTCGCCGCTAAGGGAATAGAGGAAGGTACATGTACACGTAACATGGCAGGTGGACCACAGGACACATGTAGGTTATTGTGTGATGCAATGCATACAACAAGTACACTCCGGATGAAGACAGAGGCAGGTTTGGAAGTCAACTCATGTTTCAATTATATTGTTCTTGAATGGGAGTGTAATGAATAGATGGAGCTTTTTCAAACAAAGCTTTTATTCACACGAAAGGGGGACTTCAAGGACAATGTATTGGACCACTCTACACAGTGTGGTGCCAATTGTTTGCATTTACACATTTGGCTGCACCGCCTGTTCTTGGCAGTTAACCAGCCTAGCATGTTATTGAATTGCAACTTCTTTGGAACTAGAAAGTGGACGTGAAAGCAGTGTGATCCAACTACATGTAGAACAAAACAAATGTTGCATCCAACACATTCAACCCATTCTGTCCGGTTGATAATAACCCTTTGCGTACAGATGACACCAAATGGCGCAAAAAAAAAGTGGCACCAGGTCGGATGACGCCATTTGCTGCTATTTGTGCAGTTTCAATCCATTGTTGGATTATTGTGTACGTTACGCTTGACTGCACAAGCACATTGTGGCCATTTCGCTTGGCTGCACAGGCCGCCCCGGCACCCCAACCCCTCACTAGGATAACGTACTCAAGGGGTTAATGGAGTACTGGGATGCCAATACGGGCTTGTGCAGCAGAGTGTAATGCACACAATAGGCAAACAATGGATTGAGTACGTGCAGGAATGCGCGTACAGATGACAACCCGCCAGGTGGTCTTTTTCTAATCGTGGCTTTGGCCGTCGTCCGTATTCAATGGGTTAAGCAAACAACAAACATTGTAAAGACACCAAAAGATCAAGCGTTTACGTTGACTGGTCCATAGATCATTACCTTGGCTATTGCATTTGTCAGTCTTCCTGTAATACTCTTACAGATATTGGCAGCCAGTGGGCTGGATGCTGGGGGAAGCTCAGTGATGACTGTCTTCAGACCTAACATACATTCAAACAATGTCACCATCACAACAAAGAGGTTAATAAATTAACTGAAATTTTTCAAAATAATTCAAGATTTAGATCAAAACAAAGTGAAGGGACATAAACCAGTGTTTTGGAACTTTTAGAAAATACACGTAGCTGCAACTGTTTTATTCAATTCAACAAAATAAAAATATTTTGATATTCATACGCATGTGGGTCATCGACCGCATAGTCGGGGCGTTTTTTTTTATCTAACACACCATGCACAGCTACCAACCTTTTCAAACTCATTTCAGTATTCAGAAAGGAAAAAATCACTATTTTGCTCAGAAAATCCATATTTTTCATGAAATTTAAACAACTGAAAATCAGATTCTTTTTCTGAGCTCATGCTATGCGTGCACGCCACGTGCCTGGTGAGTTTAACGAACCCATGCGCTGGATGGACTATCTCCTTATTTTGTCATTTTAAAAGCTAAAGTTGCATTTGTTCGGTTGGGATTGCATATTATGAGACAGTACACACACACGTAGCATAATAGCATAATATACATGACCAAACACTATTATAGTCAGATTTCACAAAATCCGTATTTATTTATAAAC
The DNA here is from genome assembly GCA_037893225.1 of Hippasteria phrygiana. Lineage (NCBI taxonomy): Eukaryota > Metazoa > Echinodermata > Asteroidea > Valvatida > Goniasteridae > Hippasteria > Hippasteria phrygiana. The sequence goes on along the minus strand of JAZGUH010001087.1, from coordinate 38,949 downwards.
AAAAATTCATACTTCTGTATTTTTCATGAATTTCCATATAAAATATGGAAAATCCGCACTGGTTGGCAGCTCTGACCAGTGTTGGATTTTTTTTTATTTAGCAGGGTTATAGGGACAAGATCAATGAATACGTGGACACCTCAAATTCAATAATTTGTTTTCAACTTGATGTACAGTGTTTAACAGTTGACATCACATGTTCCTATAATGACTGACTGCGAACAAAAGTGTGAAGTAAATAATTTTCATCACGATTTTTCTTTTGAACAAATATTGTAACAGATGTGATTTGATAAACCTTTTTCACTACAAATACGTTCGTGTTTTACATTCACGAAGCTGGCTGGAAGCAGGCTAAATGCTTACCAATGCTTGAGATATCTCGGAGTTGTTCCTTCTCTGACAGCATATTGTTGCACAGATTATCCACAATTGTCTCCACTTGATACTCTTTCACCTTGGAAACCAGTGGACCAAGACTGAAACGAGCAAATACAAACATGTTTTATGACTGCAGTGAGTACATACTGTGTACGTATTCTCAAAGAATGATTAAAACATTATTCACAACAAAGACTGTTCTACCATGGTATTAAAAGGCAAGATCCGATTACAAAAGTTTGCATACAGATATTGGTACATTATGTCAACGTGATGTACAATGTACATGTACATTTGTACCCTGGTACATGACTGTGTACATGTATGCAAGTTGATGTGGATGTGGACCCATGTGTATCACGTCTGAATACATGTACATGTATACGATGGTTGACTACATGTACAGTATATGAGACTATCCACAACGTGCAGCGTGTCAAAGCTAGAAAAATAGTCATGCACAAAAATTATTTCCTTAACCCTCCGAACGGTAGGGGCACGGCACTCCTCTAAACGCCGTGCTATACTGCTGTGCCGAATGTAAATTGGTTCAACTGTCGCACCATTCAGGAACGCGCATGGTCAAACATCTGAGGAAAGAACTACAGACAAACACATCAATAGTAAAAGTAAAAGCCTGAAAGTAAAAGGACACGCGGTGGGCTTCCAGAGACCTCACGCGGAGGGCTTCCAGAGACCTCACGCGGAGGGCTTCCAGAGACCTCACGCGGAGGGCTTCCAGAGACCTCACACGGCCCACCTATGGATTTTACATTGCATTGCGCTTTCACCTGCTGTAATTTTTGGTAGAATGATTTCTAACCTTAAAACCTCAAGAAATACTTAAGGTAGAATTTAATACCATTATTTTTAAAATAAAACTGCAGAAGAAACTCGTAGACAGGGGAGAAGGAAATATTGTTTACCTTTACATCCATTTTTAGCATACCCGGGTGAAACAGTTAAAATAAAAATAACAATGAGAATAAAAATAACAATAAAAATAATTAAAATAAAATTTAGAATTAAAATTTTAATATTAAATAGTTCAACCAGTATGTTTGTGATCGTATACATACATTACTTCGGGAAAAGCGCATTCTTTAGATTTCCGGAAGTTATTTTAGCACGATATTTCTCTATTGATTCGGCTAATTTTAAAGTTTTTACAAATTGATATGGTAGCAACAATTTTGCAAAGGCCATTTCTGCGGGTGAATTTCATTATCCCTCGCTGAATAAAAGTAAATTAAAATACTAGCCATTTTACAAGTTAATTTTCCTATTCGAACTCTCCCGATGCATGTCACTTTCAGGTTGCAGACCAGTAAATGGGCCGAAAATTCTTGGCTGCCGGAGCATTTTGTGGGCCATGAACTTGTAAAAGAGAAGGCTTAGAAGCTGTGCAAAGGACTGTCGGCTTGTATTACTGTGAAATTTGGATGAAATTGGTGCCTAAAAGTGCTCTATTTTACAATGGAGCATAGGCATCATCTTTCAAGCTGGCAATGAGATAGAGGACTACTTTTAGGGGGAAACATCTTTGGATGGAAATTTCTCCCAAAAGTTATCGGTTAATCCCCACTAAATTGAACAGAAACCGAGAAATAAACTTTAATTTGATCTGTGTCTCAAACACCTTGGAAAGTTGTAAATATTTGTCCTGAATTTCGGAATTTGGCGTATTTATCAGTGAGGTCTAAGAAAGTTTATTTACTGGTGTGCAACCTTCAGGCTCTATACACAACAAAAATGGCGGCGAACAGAAATGACACGCTTCCGTACTGTGGTCGGCCATCTTGAGATTGTTGCACTCGACTGTCACAGCAATTAAGTTTGACGTTTAGAGCAACTACTACATGTACCGTGCTATTGCCGTGCTCTTGCCGCACTCATTTCAATTAAGTTCGGCACGGCAGTAGCACAGCGTTTAGAGCGGGCCTACATTGTAAGTTGCATTCCAACGACAACTCTTTTAGGTGGAGCCAAGAGTTAGCCCTCCGTCTGAACACATGTACTACATCTGGCTGGATAAACCATGCTATGCCAAGTACAATGTACCAAATAATGCTGCTGTAGTGTATATAGGCAAATACCACAGACTGCACGTCATCTGCCTCATGAAAATCTCACGTGTCACAAAGACCAATTTTTTTAGATGTGATCTTTGTGTGGGATGGACCGAATAAATCATAACTGGGAAAAAAAATAATCAATGTTTACACTATTATGGATAAATTTGATGTAAATTTTGTTGAAACTTCTGATCCGCTAACATCTAGCCAAGTACTGTAACCAAAGTACATGTATTTTGTTGGGTTACACTATGTACAGGTACTGATAACGAGACAGCTGCTGTAACGAGCACTGTGACCTACAAAATGTAAGTACTGTAACTGTTGGGTCCTGTACAGGTACTGTACATAACCCAACATCTCTTGTTTGCCCACAGCTAAAAGCACAGCAAATGCAAGATAAGAGCAATTAGAGTTGATGACTACAAACATTCTGTGCACATCCTCCCAGTACAGTGCCCCACCACTGCAAGACGGGCTTGGAGCCACTAGGAACATTTCCCTATACCATACATACATGTAGAGAAGGAATGCTTTTGTTGTGGTCATTTTGGTTACAAGTTGCCTTTTTATGGGTTCGGTCATGAACGGCTTGCGCTTTGAAGAACCAGAGCTGCATTTCTTTCCATGTTCCTTTTTCAATGCTCAAAGTTGGAACAGTATTAATATCACACACACACACACACACACACACAGTCATGTAAACGGGTGCAATCGTGGACCTCCCATTGTTCCTCTTTTGTTTATACTCTAACTTTTTCGGAAGGCCTCCCATTGGTTTTGTACACGATTTTCAATCGTGGACGTTAGGTCAAACGTGGACCCTTTGTCTACGCTCGAATTCTTTTGTCCTAGGTCCACGATTGCCGGCATATACAAACTCACACACACACAAGTATGTAAACACCTTCAATCGGGGACCTCCTATTGTCCTCCTATTGTTCATGGTTTTGTACAAGATTGTCAAACTGGGACCTTTCTCAACCGAGGACCCTATTGTCCTCTTTTGTTAAGTGTCCTACATGTACATGTACATGTATGTACATAACAGCAGTCAACAGTCAATACCGGACAATTTCTGGACTTAACCATTATATCGTCACAGTTTTCACGAACAGACAAATTTTACCTCTCCGCACTAAACTAAAGTTTCAAGAACATCAGGTTTTAAGTTGCTCACTTTGTAAATTGAAGATATTACCTGCATTTATATGTATGTTGATTCAGTGTTGACACTATGTTAAGGTTCAGTTCTTGGTTTTTCACAAGTCATTGGTAAATGAGCGATAGGTCAATTAATTACAGAGATCATAAATTTTTCTCTTCGTGAAAACTCAGAAGTGAGAAATGGCCCGTTTTGCCCCACCTAGTGTCATTTGTCTCTTCGTGAAAACCAAATATCCATTTCTGGGTAATTTTGCCCTTCACAACCCTATTGTATAACACGGAGTTCAAATTTGTCCCTTCGTGAAATGAGAAAACGGCCGTTTCGCTCCACAGCGCGTGTAAATAATTGTCTCTTCGTGAAAACCAAAAATCCATTTTCTGGCAATTTTGCCCTTCTCAGCCAGAGCGTATGGACCTTTTACACAGAGAATTCAAAATGTCTCTTCATGAAAACTTAAAATACGGTTTTAGTAATTTTCCCCCTTCCTTAATTACTGTAATTAGACAATTTAAACAGATTCTGTCAACAAAAATGTACTAAGTTGTTGGTAACGATGAATTTAATCGATTTCCAAGAAAAAAAAAAAATCGAAAAAGTGACGATTTTTGCCACATTTGTCTCTTCATGAAAACTCTGATGATATGTATGTTCATGTACATGTAGATTTGTGTATGCATGTACTGCTTACCATTTGACAGCAAGGTTCTGGACCTCTCCATTTTTGTCTTCAAGTAACTTTAACAGCATTCTGACGACCTGTTGAATGAGCAATCATGTCATTCCGGTAATACATTGTATCTGTACATGACGATATGGGGAGAGAGTGGTATCTAGTGGTAAGGATTTGTGACTCATGACCAGAGGGTCGGGGGTTCAAATCCAGTTACTGGCCACATGTGTCCTTGGGCAAGCCACTTCATCCCCACTACATGTAACCTCTCTCCAATCATGAGTATAAATGGGTACCAGCATTAGCTGGGGAGTAACCTGCGATGGACTAGCATCCCGTCCAAGGGGAATAGAAATATTCTCAGTCGTTTCATGTTACAGAAACCGGAGATATAAATGCTGGTCTGTTGGGCCACACTGGCTCATGTCAGACTTTACTATGTACATGACGATGCACACATTGTGCAAGTAGTCGTGTTTTCCTATACAACTGAGGACAATGCTTTGTGTTTCCTATTGTTCCTTTACTTTAAAAAAAAAAAACTCCCATAGACTAAGCAGGTATCTTTACGTCCAAGGACCGATTTTAACAAAAGACCGACTTCCGAGGACAAGAAAGATTCCTTTGTATTTTTTTTCTCCTCTTGTCCATATGTACAGTACATGTACACACAGTCTTACTTTCATATACTCGTGAGGACAATGCTTTGTGTTTCCTATTCTTCCTTTAATATAACCCAACCCCATAGACTAAGCACATATCTTTACGTTCGAGGACCGATTTTAACAAAAGACCGACTCTCGAGGACAAGAAAGATTCTTTTGTATTTTCTTTCTCCTCTTGTCCTCGAACGTAAGAGCACGCATACACATACATGTACTTGTGTAATGTGTACACACAGTTGTACTTTCCCAATATTTGCGAAGACAATGCTTTGTGTTTCCTATTGTTCCTTTAATATAACCCAGCCCCATAGACTAAGCACGTACTTCTACTATTTTTGTTGACAAGGTGATCCCAAATATATTTGGTACTGGATTTTTTGTAAAAATGTGACCGACTTTTTTTCTTTCTTTTTCACAGGGGTGGGAGGCCAAAGTAATAATTGCGAAGCAGTGGCACTTTAAATTTCTTTCAAAAAAAGGCAAAATGTCACTAGGTGGTGCAAGCTGGTAAAATTTTCCCAAATCGAAATCCGAGTGCGAACAGTGGAAACAATTGCCATGGTAAAACCTTTCTCAAAAGGTCCACCATTCAACAGTCTCAAATAATGTACTAATCTTACACATGAGTCTGATGGTCTATTTGCATTAAAACCACAACCTCAATGACACACGTACCCACTGAATATTAGGGTTGTTGCGAATATAGAAAATATTTGATCGTCCACCGAATATTCAAATACCTTAATGCCAGTTCGAATATTCAATACGTTATCGCCAGTTCGAATATTCAGAAAAAATATATACACGCAGATACGACTTTGACGCTATTTTAATAGAAAAGTTACAGCGCTTAGCAGTGTCAAATTATGCCAACTTTTTGTAGACGGTGGTTTTTTTTGTTAGCGTCCTTAAAAACCCTTGACACTTGACACAAATAATTACTGCAAAAATGCAGGCTAGAGTCTGGTTTCAGAACATTATACGTACTCGTAATGATCTTGCAAGGTGCATCACAAATGTCGATCGGGCCGTCCATAATATCGATCCCCTCACGTAAAACACCGGCGTACTTTGTGTACAACTCTTTACCAGGGCAGCATGCAGTTGCATCAGACGCGTGAAAAAATGTATCGCCAAGTATCGAATATTCAAATATTCAGTCTAACCCATTTTCAAATAATCGAATACTGAATTATTCGAAAATGAACAGCCCTACTGAATATTCTGCCCCAAATCACAAAACTTCAGATAGATTACAACTTTTTCTTACCTTTCTTTCACTATCATCATCCAATTTAATAGAGTCCTTCTGGAGTTCAGACATCAGATCATTAGTTGCCATAAAACGAAAATCTTTGTCACTGGAGGTCATCTGTAGTGAGGGGAAAAGCCACGATCATTTAATTCATGTTCCTAGAAAATACAGAGAGGCCTGTCCACAAATAGAAGGAAACCAGCATCATTGATGCTCTGGAACAGATCCTGGGCCTACAGTTGACCCCTGAAAATTTTGGATTTTGGATTTTGGATTTTGGATTTCCGCCCATGAAAAGATCCATATTTGGGGGCCAATATAGGGCCAATAATTTTCCGATTCAGAAAAGTGCAAATTCTGTTTTCAAAAATCCTAAATTCTGTTTCAGGCCGAAAAATTCTGTTTCAGGCTGAACAATTCCGTTTCACATTTTTTCAATACATAAAAGTGCATTTTAAACATACACCATGTACAGTCATTCGGTTGGAACGCGGGAAAATTGCCCCAAAAAGATGGCTATTACACGTGTAGCAACGGTCGATCTATTTACAGACATAGTATTTAACTTCACCACAGTCAAGTCCTTAATACTGCACCGCCACCACTACACACGTAAGAAACTCGCAATAGCCGTATACGCCACGAAGTCACACACACATCACATGATTTGTATTTCTTCAGGCGAAATTCATGTCCTCCACGTTAGGCAACGAAATGGGATAGTTTACGGTAGATTTTTTTTACCTGGATAAGTGAATAAGCACAACATGCATTTCAATAGCGCCAAAGTTAGATGTAAACGAATGGTTGATGATTGAACAGAGAAAAATAAACCTGGAGCAAAAGAGACATGCGAGAGCGTGCCGTGAGTGTGATGATTTTCACCCGTGCGCTGACCGAAAGCTACGGCGTACGTTCGGTATGTCACTTGCTTGCTAACGGTAATGATCTCATTGAACGTTTTTGTCTCCCCAACAATTGTGATCTAAACAACGCTCATTTGTTATGCCTCATCTGTTCAATCAATCATCAACAATTCGTTTTGGACCAATACATTTTACGAAATTATGTTTTATTTATCAATAAAATTTGAGTTATTTTCTTCAGATTCAAATCCTGTTTTCCGCTTCGAGGAGCAGATTCCGCGAATTCCGTCCGTTTTCCGCGATTGCGGAAAATCATTGGCCCTACCAATAACTCTGAACCAGAGCCCCATAGAGAGCAGCCAAAATTTACCATAGGCTACTACTAGGCTGGTCACTCATGCGCAATTATTATCAGCCGACCGTGCACTAATACACACAACTTGGGCCATTTCATGACTTGTACAAAAAAGGGGTGGTTGAAATAAGTAAATAAACTACATAAAGTACATAATAAAGGACAATGTCTGTCTTGTATACACAAGACACAAAATGCGATCGTTTTTTGACAGCTCACGTGATCGTCCATGGTATTTATTATAAGCTGTTACTAATCAACAATGCCGAAATAGAAACAAACGCTCGTCTTTATGGAGTGCCGTAAAGAAGCCAACTGAAGGTAAATGTCGTAGTACTCGTCAACCCGGCCCCGCGATCTTTTATTAAATTGTAGCTGCAATAAACTTGGATGCTTTCAAACATTTTTACGTCACTTAAATTATCTGGTAGAGTCAATGCAACTTTTACAGTCGCCGTGCGACGTGCACGGCCGCACACGCGCGCCGCGCGGTAACTGCCTGTAAATTGCGCCCTCTGTTGTTGATAAACGTTCAAGACGTGCGGACAAGGTATTACTCCTCGGTGTTTGTGAATTTAGCGTCACATGCAGATGATTTTGCACCGCAAATATCCCCTGTTCTTGACAATGACATTCATGGAGGAATATTTCTATCCTACCGGGGAGATGGGCTGTTTAACTTTGGACGGAGATGATGCCAAGAATATTTATGCAGGTAAAGTGTGATTTTTGAACCTCGGTTTCCAGCATAGGACTGTTTTGCAGTCTTGTGCGCTAGGAAGCCATATCATGGCGTCCTTCTAGGGCTACATTGACGTCATTAGTTCGGTACTCTATTGAGAGCAATCAACAGTAACCATGTATCTACGTATCCGGATACGAGGTGGGATAGATGTACACATGTACATGTACTAGTGCTACAGCCAAACCGAACTAAAAATGGCCGAACATGGCCTTCCGAACCGACCTGAACCAAAATTGTCGGTTCTGAAGTTCAGCAAGCTTTACGTGCACGGAAAGAGTTCCATATCCGGACATCACTTATACCTCATGCACGTCAAGGTCTACTCCTAGAACTATGAGGTTCCGACATGAACCTCATAGGAAGACGCCAATTTTTCCCATAGGCTAGTACAGCAAGAATAAGAACGTCATTCCCATGCAACACGTTTCTACATCTGCGACGACAGGCAATGCATGCAGACGGTATATAACGGACACGCGGCAGTTGCCTGCCATACCGCGCTTCGAATTTTCGATGAATAATCATGACTTGACCGACCCACGGCCCCCCCGCAAAACAGGAGCTTCGTGTGTGCGGCTTCCTCGATGGTGTGCGTGTGTGATCGCTTCAGAACGACTGCAGATTTTTGTCATTTTTTTCCCGCAAATTGGACCCGTTTCGGGCGAAAATTGACTTGGCACAAGCAAGGTGAGGATGTAAATGCGGCATATTATTATTTTTGGGGGCAGCCATGAAGTAATTCACGGCGAAAAATGTAGAAACGTGTTGCATGGGAATGACGTTCTTATTCTTGCTGTACTAGCCTATGGGAAAAATCGGCGTCTTCCTATGAGGTTCATGTCGGAACCTCATAGTCATAGTTCTAGGAGTAGTCATGACAGAAAAAGTCAAAGTATTTTCAATCAAAGAATAAGTTGAACATTTTTCCCTCCTAAATTCGTGTTTCTTCAACAGATTGACACTTTTTGGTAGTATTTAAGTCATATTAAGGGAAAATAAGTGATGTCCGGATATGGAACTCTTTCCGATCACGAAGATTGTTGTGATCGTTTTCATGCTTTACCGTTTTCCATTGACTATTGTACTATTGGCATTGCCATTGCCATTGCCATTTCCTCCAGCACCAGACTCAAACTGTCCAAAACTTTCCACCCCTAACTTACCTTCTCCAGAAGATTAGAAATGTGATATGAAACACTCGCCATGGTTCCCTAAATCTCGTCGATCCGAGTTAGAGCATGGAGCAAGAACAGAAACTGCAGGACACGTCTGGTGATGGTTCAAAGAGGTTTTAAGTTTAAATACTATCACGCGCAAGGCAAGGCTCTCTAGCTCTCAAAACAACATGTCCAACAATTAGGTTTTACGGTAAGGTCAGTATCGCAACTGGTTCGGAACACTTATGATAATTTATACGAACTTGGCCGAATCGTCACTGAAAATTATGAATTATGCACAATGTCCGCGATAATGATGTCACGTGCGTACTATGCAGCATGCATCGCATAGCTAGCTTGCGAGGGGGAGGGGGTGGGGGGGGGAGGGGTGAAGCTTAATAATTGGGGGGGGGGGGGGGGCACTCTTCCTTGGCCTTGGTAGCGCCATTGGGTGGGGGGGGGGACACCCCAAAACTCCCCCTTTGGACCCGTCCCTAAAAATTCTTTTGTTTTTCGGGATTTGTTTCCCTTTTAAAACCCCGTAGTGTATACAGATTTTGTCAGCAGGAATTCATGTCATGTTGGTAGTGGGTCCGAGTTGGCATGGGTCCGAGTTGGTATGGGTCCGAGTTGGTTTGGGTCCGAGTTGACCTGCTCGGACCCAAACCAACTCGGACCCATACCAACTCGGACCCATGCCAACTCGGACCCACTACCAACTCGGACCCATGGCCAACTCGGACCCACTACCAACTCGGACCCACTACCAACTCGGACCCACAACCAACTCGGACCCAAGCATGACCAAGTCGGACCCAACAAGATTGAATCGGCATAATATAAATACTGGATAGGACGAGCGTATGCAGTGAAGATTCCCAAAACGCGAAGAAATGAAAAAAACATTGTTTCTGAACTACTGTATCTGAATTAAATACGGCATTATTTTTCTGAGTTGCTTTTGCGCTTGTAAAATTTGTAAGTCAATCGGCAATTCAGTGAACTTTGGTTTATGACCATGGGCGGCGATCTCGGGGGTGGGACGGGGGGACATGGCCCCCAACCCAATATTTTTGGGGAGGGGACGGCTATGGCAGTGTCTCCCCCCCCCCCCCCCCCCCCCCCCAATAATTTCCCCTATAGTTATACATTTTAAGGGTAATTGGCTTTTACATATACCAGAATATGCACCAGAATACACAAGGATCAGCACACATTTTTAATAAATTTCCCAGGATACACAAAAAGAGGCATCAAGTACACTAACGCTTAACCGATAATTGTTGGTTGTGTGCTTTCTCCCCCCCCCCCCCTCCCCCAACCTTGACGAGAAATGTTGCATTTAGAGTTACTCTATACATGGAGGTGTTTCCTACCTCCATGCTCTATAGCTTAATTACAACCGACATGCGTACTTCTATTTAACAAATTACCACTGTGACAAAAACATTATTTTAACAGGAAGAATTTATGAAAAATTACATTCAGGTATTATTTTATGCTCAACCATCCTTCCTCCATGGCTCAACAGTCACCAAACCGGATAACGTGGAGCCAATTGCCACTGGCGCCCAAGCGGCCACTTCACTCGTGTCCTTACTCTTTTCTATTTGACCTTAACACAGACATAAGGAAAACACCAACGCCCCTGTCCCTCTCTCATATTCATGCAATTTCATACATTGCTCATATTGATTCAATTTCAATTTTAGCGAAATTCAAAACATCCATGTCTCCATTCATACCTGATTTTTCTATTCACTTAAGCCTCTTTACATTCTACTGCAAATTCCATTGAACTTCCATGTCGCTACTACTGCAGATTCCAATAAAACTCCGATTGTAGAGTTCACACAAAGAAATTTCTGCAAATGAGGCCTCGTAGGTACCCCTATGTATTTGGAATATTTTAACGAAGTTAAATTGGATGTTCTTTGCGCGAATTTATTGTAGGGCCTACTAGCTTTGAATTGGAATTAACATATATTCCCTTGTGTAAAAATAAGAAACAAGAAAGCAAAAAAAATTGAGAAACGTAGGTATTCTGAAATAATTATGTTAGATGTTTACTGCTTCATCACTTACTCTACGTAACCGTGTGCATGAAAGTTGTAACTGTCTTGTTTTGCAGCCCGGTGGGTGTAAGGAAAACCGGTTTGCATGATGAATCAATTGGCATAAGTTCCCTCTTTGTGCCTTTTATTTTTGAGTAAAATTTAATGCGCTTGCGGCCGGAGAGAGCATGCAGGAGGAATATATGTTTGTTCTAATTAACGAGTATCTGTTTGTCGACCATCCAAGCAAGGCTTTCTAATTTAGACACGATTTGTTTGTCACTGCAATCATTCAACAAACACGACCAACGCCAAGGGATTAAACTTTGCGGGTGAGACGATGTGCGGCGACGCGACTACCCACACTCACGGCCAGTGCGGCCGAAAGGCCCTTTTTTAAAGAGCGGGTCACATTTTATACTATAGATACTTATAAAACATATCTATATAGGTTTAATTTTTTTGAGCGGAAGAACACCGTAAACAAATACATGTACATGTAGTAGGTAATATCATGGAGGAAGAAGTGTTCCTTCCTCCATGGTAATATTGACAGCAGAATCGTCACTTGAACCTCGGCCTCCTCCCTCCCCAGGCTCCCCCACCCCAAGCTTGTTTTCCGCCACACGGTTGCCTTACTAGATGCCCCCGTTCGTTCATGCATTCATCGATAATGTATAAATAGGCATATTGGCATATCTGCACGCTTTAGTCAAAATTCGCACGATGGGTCCGAGTTGGTCATCGTTGGGTCCGAGTTGGTATGGGTCCGAGTTGGTATGGGTCCGAGTTGGTAGTGAGTCCGAGTTGGTATGGGTCCGAGTTGGTAGTGGGTCCGAGTTGGTAGTGGGTCCGAGTTGGTAGTGGGTCCGAGTTGGCCGTGGGTCCGAGTTGGTAGTGGGTCCGAGTTGGCATGGGTCCGAGTTGGTATGGGTCCGAGTTGGTTTGGGTCCGAGTTGACCTGCTTCCCATATGTGACACAAAATAAAAGTCAGATCATTTTAAATAAAGTATATAGTCTTGGTATTCCTCCATGGTATAAATGATCACAAAGTTTTGATTAGGTTCAATCTGAAAGCATACATGTACTCTTGATAAAGGAATCGAAATTAGCCAATGAATGTGCACATGCACTGTTAAAACGGAATGGTTTTTCACGTGCACATTTCGTTTGAAGTTCGCACCCGTAGCATGGAGCTATAGCTCCATGCCCGTAGTATATACACGACGAAAAACCGTACTAATGCATATTCATTACCATAATGCCTCTGCCGCGGTGACGTACGCAAATAATTATCCAGAACCAGTTGTGATACTGGCGCTACAGGATTTTGTAAAGGGCGCATGCGTACACTGGTGATCAACTTTTAACAAGAGAGGGCGGAATTCCTTGTTCCAATCCCTGGCCCTCCCACCTACCTCCGCCCGATGAGCGAGGCCGTGTCCGAATTAATGGGTTTCCAGAGAAATAGAAGCGGCTACGTCTATTGTCAGCATGTGTCCACGTTATTTGCTACCGGCAAAGACCTAGACCGATAGACACATGATTCGGACACGGCCTGATTATCATACAACGTTTGCGAATGTTTCCCATTAGCCGGCAAATTAATGTTACTCTTGAACATCTTTTTTTTTAATGACATTTTTTTTTAAATGCAGGTTCGCCCCGAACAAGGCTAAAAGGTAACATACAGCACCGAGAGCTACAAAAAGAAAAAGAATCAAAAGATGCAAGAGGTATAGGAATTAGGATTCCCCATGAAGCTTTCTGGCGACATGCCAATGTGCAATACTCGTATAATACTAATCTTGTGCAAACCCGACCCGAAACCGAGTCCGACCCGACCCGAAACCAACTTCGGGTCGGGTCGGTTTCGGAAGTTTTGTGTTTGCGATTTTCGGGTGGGGTCGGATCGGGTCAGGTCGGGTCGTTTGCAAACATCAAAAATCAAAACTACTGAATTATTACGAAATACCGACTGTAAATATATAGCAGTCTCGAGCATCCTGTGAAATCATGGCACCTATCCTTTTCAAGAAAAGTGAAAATTTAGCCTATAGGCCCTCAGCTATCGTTTTCCAACGATTGTCGGCTGACAATCGTTTGAAATAGTCTAGCTCTCTGACCTGATAATTCTCTGACTCTATAAATTGCTCCGTTTTGTCAAAAGTAAAGGGAGGCCAGACTACTTGAACATAATTTTGTTCTCTCTGTTTTCCCAGCATCAACACAAAACTTTAAACAGGTATTTGAAAGCACGCTATAAAATACCATGCAACCAATTAAATCTATTTATTTCTGAAAATTACAGCAAAAGCAAATGTTGTATAATACCTTTAAGCTATGTTGTGAAAACCCCGAAATAAACCGAAAAACCCGGAGAAAAAAACCGAAACAGGAAATTCACCGTGCAATATTGTTGCAGAGTGTCAGTATACGACCAAACGCGTGTTTTTTCTCCAGACCAATCAGGTGTTGGTGGCGGCACATGTACAGTACAATAACAAAGTGTCCGTGATCACTAAGAATTACGGAGCTCTAGAAGTGCCATCCGACTTGTCGAGATCCTGACATATTTTATCTCGGGATGTCGACATATTACAGGCAAGATGACGCCATCCTTAGATAATTTATCACGGAATGACGACATCCTGAAAGTAGGATGACGCCATCCCCAGATAATTTATTGTGGGATGACGACATTCTGATTGACAAAAGTCGACATCATTCTTTCTTTCAAAAAATATATGAAAGCTTACACGATACTTTGCACGATAATGTCCGGAACTAATAAATTATCTCAGGATGTCATCATCCCACTTTCAGGATGTCGTCATCCCTTGATAAATAATTTTGGGATGTCGTCATCATACTTTCAGGATGTTGTCATCCCGTGATAAATTATCAGAGGATGTCGTCATCTTGCCTGTAATATGTCGTCATTCTGAGATAAAATATGTCAGGATCACGACAAGTCGGATGGCACTTCCAGAGCTCCGTAAAGAATGAACTGCTACCGTAGTTCTTAATTACTGTTGCATTGTACAATCTAACGAAATTCTCACTGTTCATACTGTTGATAAGAGTCGGCCCATATATAGTCAAACTTAAAACAAATGGAAGAAAGGAATTTGAGCATTTCAGTCTTTCCTTAAACCACGACTTAAATAACAATTAGTACATGGTATCCAAGAAAATCACTAAAAGAAACAGGTTTTTTTCTGCCTCATAGTTACAGAAATCTAACCAATCTCAGAAGTTGTGTCAAATGTTGCCCATTTGTATAAGATAATGTAACTGAAGCAAAAACTCTGTACAGTCACTTTTTAGATCAGTCATTTCTCAGTGATTCCTCATCCTTTCACTTAGGCCTATTGCTATCTTGTTAAAAAAATAATTTTGCAAGTGGTTTTCCTCAGTTGGTTTCAGCATTTCTCCATGGTTTCAGTTGATGTTGGTCCGCCGGTCTGGTTAATTCTTGCATGCCTGAATAATGTGCGGGGCATCAAAGACATAAATGTATTTTTTAGTTCTCGCACCCAAAATATGGCGCGGTTCTATTTTCGCTTTTGATATCGATTTATTTAACAATAATTGTGCACACTGCATGTGGTTTGCGGCCCATCGGCAGCTCCGGACAGCGAAATTTTCCCAAACGACATCCGAATAGGGTGTACTTTCAACGCGTCTGATTAGCTAGTCGCCGCCATACGTCACATGCCACACACACTTCATTCATGAAAAATATGCACACCTCATTCATAAAAAAATCATACACGATCGTCGTTTCTTGAACATCCGGGGTTTTCAGTCGATCGCCAAAATGAAAAAGTAGATGAATAAATAAAACATACGGACGAATAAAAGAATAAATATTTATTCTTCTATTCGTCCGTATGTTCTATTTATGTTTTGTTTGTCATAGAAGTAAAAAAGAAAATGAAAGAAAAGCCGCAACACGTGTGAGTACGTGGAGCGGTTTGCATCTATAAATATATAATATGTACATGCAACTGTTGCTCGCGGTGTTGGACAATTTGTATAATTTGAACAGACAAGTAAAAGTTATTGTTTTTTTTGTAAACATACGTGTACTAGCTAAGGTTGACTTTATAAGCGAAAGTAAATCCAAGGCTTCTCGATTTTCCTACTGCTTTATTTCTAAAGCAAATTTATAGCATTCTCTGAACTTATCAATCCCATTATACATCCCATCCCATCCAATCCATCCAAACCAATCAATCCAATCCATTTTATCTAATCAATCCAATCTAATCAATCCATTGAATTCAATTCATTCAATCAAGGGGGTGGATAAAGGGAGTGATGAATTAATAAATAAATTAACTGAATAATATATAACAGTAAAAATGTAGTATTAAAAATGCACGCTCTGTATGTATTGCATCAGTTTACTTTCTTTAACTGGTTGAAAAAGTAAAGTATGACATTTTCCATGCAATCTTCATCAGCTAGAGGAACAAAAAAGGCAACGTTGGTGTCACGAAACTAACTTGTTCCATTTCACCTACTTCTTTATTTCAACAGTTATTTTTTGGCGAAACTTATTTGTTCCATTTCACACACACAAAGAGACACATTATTAGTAAAATGCAAGCTTCATCAGCTAGAGGCACAAACAGGTCACTTCAATAAACCTTTAAGTTGGTTTCATTAAACTAATTTGTTTGTTTCATTTTACCAACAAAGAGATGTGGTACATGCTCAGTACAATACCATTTTCACAAGCCATATAATTTCCTTTTAAACACAATACTGCTCCATGTTTTAAGAAATAAATAAATAAATAAATAATAAATAGATGAAATCGATTATGTCAGTACATGCTATTTCTTTTATTAGTCTGATTCCAGAAAAAAAGTGCCTTTAATGAAGAGTAGAAGTGAAGTAGATTTTGGAAACCTACAAAAAACGTGAGAAAATAATATTCTGAAAAGAACTGGCACTGTGCAATTTGTTTAGACTTTAGATATTTCAGTCTTAGAGTAAAGAATAAGGATAAGAATAAGTTCAGAATTGGCTGCAGGGACTACAGACATTAGAATAAGAACAAACATTTTTATAAAAACAAATCACACAAATTTACAAGTAAAAATACTTAAGTACAGGCATGGCTAACCTTTGTTAAACAAATTCAGTAATTAAAATTTATGATGCGAGGGAGGGAAGGGGTGTAGTGAATGTGCATGATGTCAAGAACATGAAGAGATAAGCTTTCAAAAATGCTCTGTCACTAGTTCTATTGAAATCAGGAAAATCTGAAACATTTTTTTGGGACTAGGAATCAGTGCTACTCCATGACAACAGTGCCAGTAAAGGTTATAATGGAAAAGTGATGCAACCACACTGCAAGTTCAAAATTTGTATCACACTATCCTATTATTTTTTAATTACATTTTTGTACCCGTATTTTGTTGCTTTTTATATCAAAATAGCAAATAACCATAACATATATTTTAACATTGCTCAATTGGTTGAAATGTATCTAAGAATCCAAAAACTACCATTAATTATTGCCCATAGGGTACTTCTGTAGTACTTGCAGCAGGTCTGACTTGAAAAACCTAACAACATTTTATTTATCGTCAAACAATTCACAAGGGAAACTGACTACGTAAATTTTGAATACATTTTCAAAGTGAACAAAGAAACTGGCAGGAGCAGGATTCGAACCTGCGACCTCCGGGTTACCGTACCGCTCCTGCCAGGTTCTTTGTTCACTTTGGAAATGTATTCAAATTTACCCAGTCAGTTTCCCTTGTGGATTGTTTGACGAACTATAAGTTAAAAAGTCGTATCCTCATTGAGTGATCCCCACAATGTCGCTTCCCAGGTTGTATCATAAAATTGGGTGTGATCCCTGGCTATACGGCATTCTGGGTTTATGACTTCTGACTAGCGCCCACCCGAACAAAGATACTGACAATTTGGGAGACCGCCAACATAGGGCAAGATAGATCAGTTGGTAGAGCGCCGGTACGGTAACCCGGAGGTCGCAGGTTCGAATCCCGCTCCTGCCAGTTTCTTTGTTCACTTTGGAAAACATTTTATTTACATAAAAGCGCCCACCCGAACAAAGATACTGACAATTTGGGAGACCGCCAACATAGGGCAAGATAGCTGTTGGTAGAGCGCCGGTACGGTAACCTGGAGGTCGCAGGTTCGAATCCCGCTCCTGTCAGTTTCTTTGTTCACTTTGAAAATGTATTCAAATTTACCTAGTCAGTTTCCCTTGTGGATTGCTTGACAAACATTATATTTATCGTTTTATTCTTTTATTCCCCGACTCTATTGCTCCGTTTTGTCTAAAGTAGGGTCAGGGAACCAGACTACTAAAACAATTTTTGTTCTCTGTGTTTCCCATGGTTTTTGCTAGCACACTATAAAATACTAACCCCAAATCCATTTGTTTCTGAAAATTACAGCAAAAGCAAATGTTGTATACTACCTGTACGTACAAATTAACACTCTCCAGAAGGCGACTGATGCAAAATAGATATTAGTCGAAGTACAGAAATCAAGCTGAATCTAAAAATTCCACTTTTTGTTTATAATGAAATCAGGTGACATATGCAACTTGACAATGTTCCTATATGAAATTTCATCGGGTAGGTTACTTGTTTTGGGGCAGATCACTATTTTTTAAGAAGTGGGGGAAATTAGTGATTTTACAAAAAAAATATCAATTTTGTGTGACTTTTTGGACTGAATCAGCGAAATCTAGACGCAGTACCTCCAACTAACACTAGAAAATTTACAATTTACTAACTTTCATTTTTTGTCTCTACGTTTTAATACTCCTTTACACCCCCATTGTCAACTTGTGTTAAATTCACATCCCAGAAATATATGCAAGCTCCATTTTCCTTTACTCTTTATCACGTGTTTAGTTACACGGTTTTAATTCCACGGTTTTAATTCCAATATTTCTTCAAAACTATACAATAAAGGTAAAAACATATTGAGATGTTTTGTTGTAAACACTTTGTCCGAATTCTGACAGAAATTGACCAACAAATATATAAAAATTCGACAGGATTTTTGCTTTTTCCCACATATTAAGAAATGTGACCCAGCATCCAAGAGTAACTACATCCAAACACAAATTGTGGTGCAGTATGTGATTCTAAACTTGGTTTTTTCACTCCCTACAAAAAGTATTTTGGGTTCTTGTTTTGGTCTTGTACCTAGACTTTAAAATCACCTCCTAATTTGAACAGTAGTTTTGTAATGAGAGTTACAGCTTCGAGTTACTTTAATTTGCCCAGTGAGATGAGTTGCTATGCATAGCTTGTCAATGCAACACGATTCCTATTATTATATTTTGATGTTTACCATTCGAAACAAGAATCAGTCACAGACAACTATGAATCATGTGCAAATGCTGCTTTTATTCACCAGATGACCTTATGTCAAATATATGTAAGGGTTAGAAAACAAAACCTATACACTATTTACAAGTTATATATACAGTGAATGTATGATCAAAGCAAGATTTGAGATTGGTTCAGGGCAATTCCACAATGTAAACACAGCTCAATAATGCTAACTTTATACATTGATTGATTGAAGTACTTCAAGAATAATTTTGATAGCAAACGAATGAGGACTTGACACAAGCCCCTTTAACCTCTTGGCCTATGGGCACGGTATTTTACGGGAGACGTCGGGGTGTTGCAGTGGTTCTGGCAGCCAAATTGAACCGCTACAATGTGTTTGTGCAGTCAAGCATGACATAAACAATAATCCAACAATGGATTGAAACTGCACAAACGGCGGCCAATGGCGTCATCCGGCCTGGTGGCACTTTTTTTTCGACGCCATATGGCGTCATCCGTACACAAGGGGTTAAAGTACAATCATGAATTTAAGCTGGAACTTAACAACAAAGCCTGCACCATGCTACATTTGAAACTTGGGCAAAAATCAGAATTATAACTCAAGAAATGAAGATCAGCAGTAAAAGATTCCAATAACCTTGGTTGCATTATGAACAAAACCATAAACCGGGGCCCGTTTTCCAGATTGGCCAATATTGTGCATGGGTTAAAGATTGTAAGCAACCGGCAATATAATGATATTGATCATTTGTATAAAATACACTGCCAATATCCCCCTTGCATTTTTAATTTAGAAAAATGATGCTAGCGTGTATCCTATTGGAGTGGAGACTGAGACTCCTGAATTTAATATACTCCTGATGGTACCATTATGTTATGGGACATAAACCTCTGTAATGTATGTATCACATGACCAATTCTCGACCAATGAAAATTTCACAATGTAATACTACAGGGAAAAAAGAAACAAATTAGTATGTGTGCAGCTAGTATGCCACTGGCCTCCAGGCCACTGGCCTCCAGGCCTGTGGCCTCCAGGCATGTGGCCTCCAGGCCTGTGGCCTCCAGGCCTGTGGCCTCCAGCCTCCAGGCCTGTGGCCTCCAGGCCGGGGGCCTCCAGGCCGGGGGCCTCCAGGCCGGCGGCCTACAGGACGGGAGCCTCCAGGCCGGGGGCCTCCAGGCCAGGGGCCTCCAGGCCAAGGGCATACTTGTCACGCAAGACACTACCATATAGAGTACCGAAGTCTGACGTCAGTTGGCACGACAACTGGCTTCAAACAAATTGAGATTTCAACTGTTCCTTTGTTAACAGCCAGTCATGCAAACACATTGACACAAAATAACAAAAGTATTCTGGTTCCAAACATTGCATTGACGTCATCACTTCGGTACTCTATACTGACTTGCACATGAGGAATGGATTATGGCCAGGGGGTCATGATATATCTCTGTTGATGGTCAGTCCCTTCTCATCTTCCAAGATTGTCTCAACACGTGTTCTCTGAAAAACAGATGCAAGACAAATAGGAATGCTTACTTCAGTGACTTACATTGGTGGGCACTCTTCGTGAGCTAAGGTTTTGGCAATTATATTAATGCCAAAATGATACAAAATATAAAAATGTGTTACCCCTTGTCCATATCAAACTACGAAACACAACTTCAATTTCATGAAAACTTTGCTTATGCAATGAATATTTGCACGATTGTTAAATGTTTGTCAAATTGATTTTGATGATAAGTGGCACAGGTGGAAGTATGAAGTATCTTAAACGCTGGCACATGAGAATGATGACAGCTTTTTCAATGACCATTTTAGTCTTTGGAAAGTTCATACAGTCACAAATAATTTTTTCAGCACCATTTTAAATTCATTAACTTTGTTGCTCAGTGTAAAATCAGTTGGCAATTCTCATAATTCCATTGTGGTTAAAAAATGCACTAGAGCTAACATGTAGGCACAAATTAATACCGTCAGATTAATGTTCTGAATTTATTCTCCTTTAAAAAATTATCTCCTTTAACAGGCTTCCATTGCTCAACAGGCTTCCAATTTTTAAATCAGCTGTTCTAAGAATTCTAGTGCTGTGCATAAACCAGCAGTTACGAATTGTTGGTTGGTTGGTTGGTTGGTTGGTTCAGGTGGTCCGTGGAGTAAAGGCCATTTCACACAACCATTAGATGTCACAAATGCGCGGATTCTATGCCGTGTGAAAGTGTATCCCTATCACCAAATCAGATGGGTCCCATGTGGTTCGTGACAGAGATCAAGACTCCCAAATTTTGCATCGATGCGACATCCTTGCAACGAAATCAAATCTGTCAATCCCAAGATTGATTGTCGAGGAAATCTGCATTTATGATACAAGTCTGTTTTGTCATAAGGGTCTAATTTATCCCGAAAAATCCTCTCTCGACACAGTGCTCTTCTATGTAAATCATTAATAACTATCAACTGAAAAGCCATTCTTGGGAGCAGGGTTGTTTGACATTAATGGAAACAAAATCAAAAATATCACTAATAAAAATCACGTTTTGATTTTTATTAGTTTCTGTTATTTTTCAATGTAAAACCAATGTCTGTTATTCAAACCTGACTTTCATTAACTTTAAATCACTTTTACTCACTCTAAAGGGATGTAAAAGGCCAGTTTCCTGAAACAGTGTACCCCGGTACTACATTTATCTTGTGTACAATGCATATGATTCTGAAGTAATGTACACTGTACTACCTACATGTACAATGTACATGTATTATACAGTATTCATCTCTTACATAAGTTTAACTCATGCATGTAATGTGCCTATCAAGTATCAATGCATGTAATGTGCCTACATCCGAACCCCCCCCCCCCCCCCCCCCCCCCCGACCCCACCCCACCCCACCCCAACCCCCCCCCCCCCCCCACCTACATAATAGCATCAAAATTATAATTCCCACCCTATAAGGTGGGGGTGTCCCCACCCATTTAGGTTGAGATTGTTGCTAGATTTTTGAACCAGAGGTGGGGATTTTGTCACTTCAAAAGTGACAATTAATCCCCACCTCAGAGGTGGGATGGCCCCGGGGGGAGGGGGGGGGGGGGGGGGGGGGTGGAGGAGCGGGGGGCGGGGGGCATTGGAGAAACAATTGATAGGCACATAAGCTCAATGTAATGTGGGCACATAAACATGATTATATAATTGAAAACAAGATCAGAGATGGAAGCTGATTATTAAACCTAACATTGATTTGCGATCCATGATGACAGTCTTCAATTCTCAGATGATGATTTTTCACACACTCTAGGGTTATTAGGGTTTGTACTAAAAGAAAACAAAACATACTGTAAATGCCTACATGGTGATATTTATGGTGGCTGCATTCGTTTTATTCCACTATGGTTGTGTAGAGTGGGGGGAGGGGGTTTCCTGTTTCAAGTTTCCATCAACTTGGATGAGAAATGTGCAGTATGATGGTGATGCTGTAACAGAGATTTTAAGACAAACTACATTGTACATGTACCTGTATGTATTCTGGAAAAGAATATGATAAATGAAAGGGATTTCAGTACTGATTTCATGAACAATTGTGTGTGGTTATACTTTCAATGATGGTCATTTAAATTGACTTATTTGAAACAAATGTTTTATGCAAATGGTACAATGGTAAAAAAATAAAAAAAATCTGATTTAAATTAATAAATCTGATTAAATTTTTTTTTCTTTCTTAAATCATGATTTTTATTAACCCTGCTTGGGAGTGATTCAAGAGTACAAATATTTCAATATCAATTACATCTTATAGAAGAAAATCATGCACAGCTAAACTTACAGACCGCTCTATAATTAGCCAGCCGAACCCAGGCTAATAAGACTTTCTAAACACTTAGACCATGTCATTGCAATAGGCTACGTTCAGACACCGTTTTAAATTCACTTAAAACACTAGTTGAACTCGATTTGGGATAAAGTTTTAGCTAAAACGGTGTCTGAACGTTTTTAAAGTTGACAGAATCGGTTTTAAAGTTGACAGAAAAAGCCGACTTTTAGTGGTTCTACGTACGGGGGGCATGCCTGGAGATACATGTACATTGTAAGTGGGGCAGTGTGAGAGGGTTTAACCAATAATTATAATAGGGAAGACCAAATTTCATGGGAGTCGGATATTCATATGACACCGGCAATTAGTTGAAAGCTGTGCACGCACATTAGGCCACCAAAGATTTGTTGTGTTGCCCTCGGACCGACGTTCAAGGGTCGGAATTCTTTTTAAACATCAATAAAAACATAACTCAGCCTCTCTGTCTCAAAAAGTGTTTGTAGATCCTTTACTTTATGTTTATTTTCATGTAAAAATGAAACCAGGGGGTTCATTCAATGCTTATGCGCCTATCAATTGCTTCCACCACCCCTTCCCCGGGCTGCCCTAGGTCTTATGTAGGGGTTTGGTCACATTTTTAAAGCCCCAGGGTGGGGATTTTGGTCACTAATTTTGACATTGTTTCCCCATCAGAAGTTAAAATTATGAGGTGGGGGGTGCCCCACCCATGTATGTCGGGGATTGTCACTAACATTTTGCCCCAGGGGTGGGGATTTGGCCACTTCAAAAGTGACAATCCCCATGGGCAGCCCGGGGAGGGGGGAGCAATTGATAGGTGCATTAGGCCTAAGGGGCCATTCAAAATTTTCAATGTTTTAAATTTGTTTTCTTCGAAATTTGTTTGGCCCACCCACACCCACCCCAATTTTCAATCTTCAAATATTGATTTGCTATTCAATTAAACAAATAATATAATGCCCATTTCATGACAGCGTGATGCAGCTGTGGATTTCCCCCACTTTAACACGTGCCCTGATGATGACTTCTAGTGTTTCATAATCAGCACTGGCAATACTGATTTTTTTCATAGTCGATATGTTTTCCCGCTATATCGCCGATATGGCGATAAAATCGTCTACAAATTACGGCATGATAAAAATGTTGTGAAAGGTTTTAATAGCGATCTTAAAATAGGCCTAAACAACTTTCAAAAACTTAACACCGCCAAAGCTCTCCGTCATAATATCGCCACTCAGATTGTCCACCTATATGGAGGAATGGTCCACTATACCCAGGCCAGTGTTAATTGCAGCTAGCTTTTTTACAAAGTCATTTTCTTTTTCAATTCAAGTCAGAAGTACATTTTTTCAACAACTTCCGAAATTCTTGAAGTTGAAGCCACACAATACTCCTTTTGAAGTTGACATTCGTGTAAAAATCACGCATGTAGGCCTACACGTATCGTTTTCCCAGGGCTTCGCAACGCGCAAGCAGCGTGTATGCTTATTAGCACGGTTCCAGTCTCTGCTGCTGTATATAATTGATAGCAGTAGAGACGGGAACCAGTCTACAGTGTGTACTCGATTGGGTATACATGTATTTTGATGCATGACTTGGGGAGAATTTAAATAGGTCTATAGAATTTTACTCTCTCGATCTCAGACACCCTTATTTGCATTTCAAATACTCTCAAGATGTACAATGTATTGTGATATATTCAAACGTTACTTCATTGTTTTGAATGTTTGAAGGACATTACATAAAGCATTTGCCAAGCGTTTTTGGCGAAAAAGAGGAATTCTTGCTACGCTTTAAATGTACATTTATAGCAAAGACGATGGCAGTCGTTAAAGATGATGTTTCTTCCTTCATGTTTTTATATCTGATCAATAATGTGCAGCCCGGTATGGCAGTGCTGTGGCAATGGTTGAACAACGGATGATACAACGTCTAAGACTACGCATAGGCCGTATGGGTACGGGTATACATGTACATGTAGGGTTGAAAAGAAAAAAAAAATCGAAATGCGGGGGTGGAATTGGCAAGTCAAAAGAGCATTTCTTTTAATTTTCCTTTGTTTTTTTATAAAAAATTTTATTTCGATTTTCAATAAATTTCAAAATGTTAAAACATTGAACATTTTAAATGGGCCCCTAAACATGCCTGGGTGAGCGTGAATATGGAAAAAAATCCTGACCAACCGACCCTCTTTTACACTTTTTCCTGTCCGAGGGCAACACAACATTTTTTGGCCTTATACATGATGCATCCCGTACACGTACACAATTTTATGATACCGTGCGCTTTATGTAAATGATCGGAAGTTCTACGTTACCCCAAAATGGAGATAAACCACTTCGAGTAAAACTCGCTATATTTAAAACGGTGTCTGAATGCTCGGTACGTTTTAATTTTACGACCGGCCACCTATGCTATGGTGAGCGACCGTTTTAACTTTTACTGTTTTAACTAAAACGATGTCTGAACATAGACTGTCTGACCAATGGAGGTGGTCTGACAGCCAAAGCTTTAAGACCGGCTAACGTGCATTGCTTATTACAATCCGCCCCAGGTGCCAATCATCAACAGATGTCATGTGTTTCCAGCACTCATGTGAAACTGGCTTAAATGATGACATGGTGATTTTGGGCAGTATGAGGTTAAAAAAAAATTATAGCGACAGACACCCATAAAGCTGATGTGAAATCCAAGTGGAGGAGATAAGATACCTACTTCCAATTTATCCAACTCATCCCCAGGGCTGTCTCTATCTGGAACTGGTGGGACCATGGCCTGCAGTCTGACTGCCTTGATTGCTGTGGGCTGACATGAGATCAAGTGCTTCACTTCTTGGGCCTGCACATATGCAAACATCCAATGCACATATTTATATAAGGCAGAGTTTCCTCTTGTGTGTATTCATTAAAGCATTGAAGATGTCCTGCTGTACAAATGATTTAATTTGTGTTTATCCTGTGACACTGTACTGCAGTATGGCTACATAACGAACATCATGGGATCCACAAACAATATTCACCAAAGTGGTCGTTCGTCATAGCGAAGTTGCACTGTATGTCTGGTAATATTACATTTCAAACACAGTAATGTGTGTACAGGTGAAAGAAGGAACAGAAACAAACACACATGAAAACATTCCACTGAAGAGCAACCGAAGTTAATACTATATTGGGTTTTTGTTTTTGAGTACTAAACAAAGGAAACATAAGGGCTTGAACGTGTGACCACCAACCTCAGCTACCTTTCTCTTCGTTGGCAATCTACCAATTCCCTAACAGTGCCACAAAGCCAAGGATAAGGAATCAAGCGATAGTGTTTTGATCACTAAATGAGACTACAATGTTAACCCCTTGAGTACGGTATTTTACGGGAGACGTCGGGGTGCGAACCGCTACAATGTGTTTGTGCAGTCAAGCGTAACATATACACAATAATCCAACAATGGATTGAAACTGCACAAACAGCGGCCAATGGCGTCATCCGGCCTGGTGGCACTGTTTAATCCAACAATGGATTGAAACTGCACAAACAGCGGCCAATTGCGTCATCCGGCCTGGTGGCACTGTTTTTTTGGGCGCCATATTCCGTCATCCATACGCAAGGGGTTAAGGTAGCTACTGATAAACCACACTACATTGTATGACTAAAACAAAATTATACATACAAAAATACAAGTTCACTGAGTGCACCACTGTGAGGCTGAACAAAAGCTCCACCTACAGGGCCAAGGTTGTCATTTTCTTAATAATTTAGTATTTGACTATTCGAAACTGGGTTTGACCAATACTCGCCAATCAAGTTTTTCACAAGTCGGCTGCAACTCCATGCCGCACTGGTAAAAGTTGCACGCAAAGCACTCCAGTGTATTTTGCTGCGGCGATCAATATTATGAACTGCCATCAACATTTTTTGCATGCGCTGGTTGTATCAATAATTATCATTACGGGCACGTACAATGTATAATGTTAAACAAGAAACCAAACTCCAGTCTGTGTTTTTGCAGTAATTATTTTATAGGTGTCAAGGGTTTTCCGGATGGGAATAATAAACCTTCGTCCACAAAAGTTACTATCGACAAATATGCAGCATTTGACACTGCTTAGCGCCGTAACTTTTCTATTAAAATAGCATCAGAGTCATGCATATGTGCATATATACAGGGTGTCCCCAAAAAAATTTCCAGGCCAAACCAGGCAACCTCAGAATCTAGATTTCGACAGATCCTGATGCAGGAACTTCTTACATGAAAAATAGTCTCTATTTCATCAAAATCAGTCAAGCCAATCAGAAGTTATGTCATTTTTTGTGCAGCAAGGTCAGCCCCCAACTAGGAGTGACTGACTGTGACTTTTTTACATTTTTCATTCCAAGAAGCTGTCCGTCTGTGGTTATAGCAGCCCGGTCATGAAGGGAATTTCTCTGATTGTTTCTTGAGTCTGAAGTAAACTCCCTGGGTGGATGGTCTTTTGCTGCATAAGCTCTAGTGTTCTGTTTGCTGATGCACCCGTTCAGAGGAAACTTTGCCTCATCACCACAGATAAATCGTCGTCGCACAGCAGTGAACCATCTCAAATACCGCATCCTCCGCTCTGGATCACGTGGAGCTAAGCCATGCCTGGTCTGGACTTTGTATGGGATGGAATTTTACCGCTGCTGCCATTCGTGAAAAGGACGACTTTGTAATGTGCAGTTGGTTGTGCCTGGCTGATTGTCTTGGGTCGTCTTCCATGCTTGCTCGAAACTGTGCCAAGGAATTAATGTCTCTCCGTGTCCTTGGCCTGCCACTGTTCTCCTTATTCCGATTCAAACTGGTGCCATGATTTTCATACTTTGCCACATTTCGCTTGACTGTTCGTCCAACAGGTGGGTCCCTGTTAGGAAATCTCTGCTGGAAACTTTCGATCGTTTGGGCAACATCCTGAGTTTCATGGAAGGTTTGGACCATAAAGACTCGCTGCTCAGTTGTGAACTGTTGGCCAACCATCTTGGCATTGGGGCAATCAAAAGAAGTTCTCCACTACAATAAGTAGGCCTACATGGACACATACACGAGCATGGAAGACGACCCAAGACAATCATCCATGCGTAACCAACTACACATTCCAAAGTCGTCCTTTTCACGAATGGCAGCAGAGGTAAAATTCCATCCCTACAAAGTCCAGACCAGGCATGGCTTAGCTCCAAGTGATCCAGAGTGGAGGATGCGGTATTCGAGATGGTTTCCTCTGAACGGGTGCATCAACAAACAGAACACAAGAGCCCATGCAGCAAAAGACCATCCACCCAGGGAGAAACGATCAGAGAGATTCACTTCATGACTGGGCTGCTATAACCACAGACGGACAGCTTCTTGGAATGAAAATGTAAAAAAGTCAGTCAGTCAGTCACTCCTAGTTGGGGGCTGACCTTGCTGCACAAAAAATGACATAACTTCTGATTGGCTTGACTGATTTGGATGAAAGACTATTTTTCATGTAAGAAGTTCCCCCATCAGGATCTGTCGAAATCTAGATTCTGAGGTTGCCTGGTTTGGCCTGGACATTTTTTTGAGACACCCAGTATATATATATTTTTTTATAATTTGTGTGTGAATATTTTAACTGGCAAAAAGGTATTTGAATATTCGGTTGACGATCGAATATTTGAATATTCGGTAAAAACGGCCCTAGATGCTAGGCCATTCAATGGGACCTGGCTATTTGTTTCTGTTGTAAAGGACAGTTTCGGTCTATGGGAACATTTCAAGAAGCAACCAGGGACAGGCACGGAGGCCTGTCTGCCTTACAACTGCTCTATCACACGTGTATAGGCCACTCTGAATGTTTTTTCAGAAACACAACATTCAAAGTACACAATTAAGGCTAAACATGCCAAATACTCACTCTGTTTTTTTGGTATCTGAGCCTCATCACTCGTAGTCTATTTCTAGCTTCTGCTGCCCTGTAATAGTGGACAAATGTGAAGTACATGAAACCAAAAAGACCATCCCAAGACCCAAATACTGCAGATGAAGAAATTGGAGCTACTCACAACTCCAGAGAGCCATTTCGTTTTTAGTTTTTAAAGGTAATCTAAATGGCAGTCTGGATTGTATTTCCGTCTTCTATTTCTCTAGCCCAGTCTGGCATCTCTCTTCACAGAGTTTTGACTTATCACACTTACAGTCAAGATATCACACTTTAGTAAGAGAATAGAGTGATGACCCAGTCTTGACCATGTTAGGAATGGCTGCGACCCGCCAATAGGGCTGTTCATTTTCGAATAATTTACTATTCCAATATTCAAAACTGGGTTTGACCGAATATTCAAATATTCGATACTCGCCCATCAAGTTTTTCAGTGCATGCCACACCGGTAAAAAAAACATTGCACGTAAAAGCACGCCGGTGTTTTACGTATGGCGATTGATATTATGGACCGTTCAAATGGCATTTTTTGCATGCCCCTGTTGTATACGGACAGGAACAATAAACCTTCGTCCACAAACAAATTGCGATTGACAAAAATGCGGCATTTGACACTGCTAAGCGCCGTAACTTTTCTATAAATAGCATCGAGTCGTATCTATACGTGCATATATCTTTTCGAATATTCGAACTGGCAAAATGGTATTCGAATATTCGCTTGACGATCGAATATCGAATATTCGGTATATTCGGGACAGCCCTACCCGCCAAGGTCATTATTGACTGGTAAAGATTAAGACATTTCATTTTTAGCCCGATTCATCAATGCCTTCTCTTAAGAAAACAACAAAATCTCTGAAATATGTAACTTTGCCACAACATTTTTTTCTTCAATTTGGACAGTGAAAGATTTTCAGTGTGTGCAAGACTTGTATGATGCTCTGAAATTGTAAGGGCGCTCAGGGTTGTATGTACAGGTTCTGTATAATATATATACGTCCGAGGACAAGAGAGGAAAGAAAATACAAAGGAACCTTTCATCAGTCTCGCAAGTCAATCTTTTGTTGAAATTGGACCTCGGAAGTAAAAATACGTGCTTAGTCTATGGGGTTGGGTTATATTAAAGGAACAATAGGAAACACAAAGTATTGTCCTCGGACGTATTGGGAAAGTACGACCGTGTGCACATGCACGTATGCACACCCACACACAAGATTTAACCGTTTTTACATGTAAGTACTGGCTAATGTCTGAATTTCATTGCATTTTCACTGCACTAAAAATCTGTGAAAAACACATTAGGAGCATACATGTACTTCTAATTCTATCAGTCCCTGATAAAAATCTGAGAAATGCCTGCGAAATATTACATTCGGGCCAATAATGGTAAATTCATCAGAGGTTATATTCATTGGTAGTAGTTGAGATGTTAATCGTGTAATGAGCAGTCTTATGTGTACATTGTGCAAGGCCTGCTTGAAGCTCCAAGGATCTTAACTCTTGAATATGGACGACGGCCATAGCCACGGTTAAAAAAAATACACCTGGCCAGTTGACATCTATAAGCGCATTTCTGCACATACTCAATCCATTCAAGTTTTAACTATATTGTTCTTGAATCAGAGCTCGACAAATCCCGGGCACGGACGCCCGGGACAACCACGCCAGGCCTCCGGGCAACCAGAGTTTCCCGTGCTAGAGCCTGCCGGACCACCAACTGTATTGTGCATGTTTTTCAGATAATCAAACTCAATAATCATGGACCAGAACACAAAGTTACACAGATCAGCAGGTACAAGCAAAAATATAACATTAAACATTCACCCAAAAATAAAGTTTAACATCATCGCCATTCAGTGACTTCGTATTCCGAGAAAAATAAGTGAAATACTCGTTCGCAGAGAGTTACAAATGTTAGCTGCCATCTTTATGCCACTGGTACCGCGCGCTGTCCATGTACTGGCTGTGCAACAGTTGAACGGAACCAGCGATCTGACCTCAACAGATAATGCACGTCCATGATGTCAGTCACTTTTCATAGACTTGTTCCTGATCCTTCCCATTATCTTTTGGCTTAAAAAATAATGAAAAATCGGCGCTAAACAATAACTATACATGTAGCAGAACATTTCTTGCTTACTATCAGGGATGTATTTCACGGGTTTATAGTAATGTAATTTGGCTTGTACGCTATACTCACGCTTACTTTGCATAAGTTAGAAAATGATGGAGGGACCAGGAACTAGTCTATGATTGACCACGATATGCTGAACTAGTTCCCGCTGCATGCTATGAAAAAACAAAGAAATGCATAATAGAGGCCGAAACCAGTCTGCACAGGCACGCACGCACACAAGTATAAACATTCAGCGGGCATGTAATTATTTGCGTGCTATGACGAGCTGTGGTATCAAGGTTGAAAAGTTTGGATTTTTTTTGGGGGGGGGGGCCGGGCGCTAGATCTAGATTTGGATATTGTGTGGAAAAAGCAAACGCTGTACCTTTTTGTCAATTTAGTAAAAACGCTGTATTCTGCTCGGCTATACCACAAAGAGAAAATGAAACGTTTTCAGATTTCATCTAAATATGGTGGTGCTGGGTCTGACAAGAATCCCAAAAATAACTTCAGTTTTATTTCCACAGTCCATAAATAATACAAATTTACAATTTTAGAAAGTTTGCATTTGTTATTTTTAGGTTTACGTTTGGCCGCACAGGACTACCAATTTCAAACATCGGGGCTACCATTTTTCTTAGTGTGGTAGTCCGGTGGACTACCAGTTGAAATAAATATTTGTCGAGCTCTGTGAATGGTAGTGTAATGAATAGATGGGGGGTGTTTAAACAAAGCTTTCATTCACACGAAAGGGGGCTCCAAGTGCGATGAATAGCGCCACTCTATTCAGTGTGGTGCCTATTGCTCGTGCTTACGCTTGGCTGCACAGCCCCTGTTCTTGGCGTACCAGCCCCCATCAATGACAGCCGGACACAAGGTTAAACATAAGGATTAAAATCACCCAGGCGACAGGCTCTCATCAACGAATAGAAAAAATCGAAACTGTCCTGAATGTATACAAGACTGAAGAAACTGATGAATGTATGTAGATTGAATACTAACACTGCAGCCCACTGCCCGGCATTCTGATTCAGCTTCTTTCCAGAAAATTGTATCCACTCTCTTAATTAGTGTACATACTGACATATTCAGGAAGATTGAAGTCAGTTTGGGTTGGCTGCGATGGACATCAGAGGATGCTGTTAAAATGTTTACAAATCAAGTTGTGTCAGGCAGACTTGCTGGATGACTCAGCTACCCACTATCCTTTGCGAACGGAGTGGACTGAAGAGTGCCGTTTCAAATGTATACATGTACGTGTAACTCTCTTAAAAATCGTAGTTTTAATCTTAACCCTTAATATGAGGGAAGTTTGAATCAGTTGGTTGCAACCATCTGAAAGTATATTTACATGAGGTCCCTCTCCTAAGGGTTGCCTTCATGGCTTGGAAGATATAGAACAAATTGCTAGTTACATATATGGTGAATAAACATTAATTAAAACCCTCCTACTATTTAAAAGGTCAAAATCAGTCAAAATTTCCTTCCACCTCCCCTGCTATACTTTTACACAGACATGATCAGATTACATGTGGTTTTGTACTATGGCAGGAGGGTCAAAAACAATCACCTTGACTGATTTTGACCCATACAACAACATGGCTCAGAATGTATGTTTGCATAGGAGGGTTTTAATAGCTTGAAACAACTTCTTTTTAGATGTTCATCGCATCAGGTTTATGTTTCACTTTCATCCAACCCATTGGTAATCAAACTTACTTGAGTTGGCCAATCAGCTGACTGTGCTTTTCCTTCTCAATGTCCATCTGTGTGGCCTCGTTGTCCTTCAATGCTTCTGCCTTCCTCACTTCTTGAATTCTCCTCTGGGAAGTTTCCATTGCTACTGAGGCCTGTTTTGGTGGATCTTCATACTACATTGTAAAAAAAAAAAAATCAATTTAGGAAATCTCTTTCATGGGCTTTTTAATAAGAGTCATAAAATAGGGGTTTGGAAATTCTAGAGACAACGTTCCTTAAAGGTAGTGTACACGATTGGTAATCCTCCGATTCTTTTTTACTGAATTATTACGAAATAACCTACTGGACTGTAAGTTAATAGCAGTCTTAATCATCCTGTGAAATGATGGCACCTGGTGTGCTGTCGTTTTCAAGAAAAGTTGAAATTTATATTGTTTTCCAACGACTGTTCGGCCGAACAATCGTTGGAAAAAATAACAGATTTTTGTAATACTGCCCTCTATTGACCGAATGTAGTTAGTCTGCATTGTGTCTAAAATGGGTTAACAATCCGAAAACGGGAGCAAAGTTGCAATTATAGTACGTGTGTGCGTACGTGTCGTATGCGTAGTGTACCGAAGCGACGGGTTGTAACAAGTCGGCTCGCACAGTTATGTGACCAATTTAAAACGATCCTGTTTACAAAAATTGGGCTTATTTTACAAGAGGGCGCTATAACAAAACCAGTTAACTGCCGCCCGACGGTTAAAAACGAACGAAGTTTTTCTCTTGTTTTTTTTCGAAATCCAAGAACGCAAAACTTTTGAACAGGTCAGTTAACCGATATTTCCTATAAAATACTAACCTCCAAATCCGCCCATTTCTGAAAATTGCAACATTGACCAATCATGTACACTACGTTTAAAGTTTCATTTAAGCCCTTGCTTTCACAAAGTTATCCATCAATTTTTATGGTGCACATGACTGACAGGGCTGGATACTTGAAGTCATTTGACTCCCCATGTCTTACTCCCATTGCTATCTTTTGATTCTAAATGGTGCCTTTAGTGTGGACAGATCCGTACATCACATCAATATTTTCATCACCCAAAATTTAGTTTGAAGCACATAAAGTGATGCATGAACTTTTTTCATTTTTCATTGTGTTCATTAACTTGCCACTTATGAATAATTATGTGAATTAATGTCATTTTATGAGTATCCGGTACGACATAACGTGTGGGAAAGATTTTACTTTAATTACCCCACCAACATTGGTCAGGAATACCAAGATCTTGGAAAATAACCAACCCTCCTTAATAACAACTATCTAAACATGTTGCATTGTTGCAAAACCTGGGGTTTCAAGATTTATGTCAGCAAAATCTGTAAAAAATGAGGCAGAAATCAACATGTGAACACTTTGAGTGACCATACACAGTGCCAAGAACATCACAAACTTTCTTCTCCTATACTGAACGAAAATTTCCCGACTAAATAGTAAATTCTTAAAATTAAAGCTTTAGCCAAGTGTTTACACAATTCTGAACACCAATGGATGGTTATTTTCTTTACCAAGATTTGCTGTTCCAGACTGATTTTGGGTGAGGGGTATTAACATAAAATCTTTCCAACGTGTGCACTACCGATACTTACAGCAAGGTATTTACTTCTTTGTGTGGAATTCATCTGGCTCAGTTCTTTTGCTGTTAGTTTTTTGCGATTCTGGTACTGGAATTGTCCTCCTCTTCTTGATGATGGGTCATCATCAAGGCCATTCTAACATTAAATTGATAGGAAGAAACCACAAAATGCCTCAAAATTCATTCAACAACTCCTACATTGTACATATTGTTAACCCTAGGCATTTTTACTAGGAAGTGTACCTGTCAAAATCCAACATTGTGCAGTATACCTACATGTATGGCACATTATTTGGACATACATGTACGTAGACAAATTGGGGCACTAAGGCTCTATCCTGAACCCATCAAAATACAACACGACCTGCTGTTGGAGTTTGTAAGGAATGGGGTGGTTAGGGTTAATCAACATGGAACTCTACCATATGCAATACAAGTACCTCATCACACCAAAACTAGCCAAACTGCCATTGCTTGGTAATCTATGCATACAAAGACAGGAAGCAGTTTATTTTAAGTTAGGAAGCTTCGACTGAATAGGCTATGTGTATATGTTTTATGTGTTTCTTTTGCAGGCATATTTTGCTTAACCCTAACCCTGCCAGACGCAGCACAGTGCATCTGTGGTGAGAGCTTGACCTTGCTGCACTCTGCACACAAGTCAATGTGACAAAGTATGCAATCTGATACGTCTGGCAGGGTTTCTAGCCAAAATACCCTGGAGGGTTCAGTTTCTCATTTATTCTGAAGAAAGAATGCCGTAACTTAATGTCATACAATGTAGGTACAATGTAGTTGAAACCAAGTGACACCTGTCATGCCTGTGAACCACCTAAGTGACGATACCACTGCAGGTGATTTCACGAAATTGTGCGTAACTTACGCCATGGCGTAGGACTTGCGCTATAAAAATGTTGTGCAGCTGCGCTACATCCTTGCGATCCATTTCACGAAACACTGCGTAGCTACGCAATATTTTATATATTTTATACATCTCAGACGAGACTGGTTGACCTGATCCCATGGAAAGGACAGCCCAATGTTGGTGTGACTTGTACTTGGTGCAAAATGGCACGAATGAGAGACTATCCCAATTCACTGGTTCCAACAGCACATACCCATAAAGAATACTGGATGTTAACGGGGAACCAGCGGCACATATCATTGAACGTGCATGGTTGTAGACTGTGGTTTGGCTTCATACGTTTGTTTGCTTTGTATATCTCAAAATGATGTAGAATGAAAGCACAGCACGCGCGTCGCGGGAAAATCACTGGTGCGCGGAAATTCCAAAGTTAAAAAAAATCGCAGTACCAGCGAAAAACAAGTAACCTTTGACCCACGCACGCAAACACTACAAAACGAGGGACGTTCGCTACCGGACTGTGTTGTATCGTGGGAAAGCCTGCGAGGAAATTGCAGGCATCGTGGGGTGTCAGACACTTGGCGCCAATCACCGCAGATGTGTGTTTCCACAGCACTCGTGTGAAATGGGCTAATAATGTGAACTGAAACATTTATTTGCAAATAGTAGTTCGTATCTGAACATTTTTCAAAACTTTTAAATCTAACGTAAAGTTTAAAGTTAATTTTTCTAAACACTATTCATGTCATTCCATGCGTACAGTGGATGATGCCGCGGAGCGTAGGTTGTTTATCACGTGCCAAAATTCAGGTCACTTTCCGATCCCTGCGCCTAATTTCGTCATCACCCATAAGACTACACACCACCACTTTGTACGAATGATTTTCCACTGACAGCGGCACAAACCGTTACCAACATCAGAAAAAAACTTCCATTTTAACCACTTTGACATAAACAAAATAACTGGAATTATCACTTTCATCTTCAACCCCATCTTACAAGGAATCCTAAAAACTTGAGAAAAAAAATAGTTCACCTTTTGCGGAGAGATTTTTAATTACAGTTTTTTTGCAAGAATTTTTTTTCTTAAAGTTATTTGTGGTTAAAAACCCAAGGGCGGGAGTTTGTCATGTGGTCACGCGACCGCGTTGGCGGGCTAGTTCACTATTTACATGTATATATAGGGGTGTCGAAATTCGGGACGTGCCAAAATTAGGGACGTTTACCCTATATCATTTTTGTTCCGTTGTTTACCTGCAGTACATGTAATTGTGAAAGCAGTCTTTCTATTTTAGCAATGTTGCAGTCTATAGGCCGGAGTTGGCTGGCGGTGGCGCTGGGAAGATAAATTTACTTTTGGTTGGGGTGAAGGGTACTGTGTTATAACTGTTTTTTGATGCACAAAATCTGGTCCTGGTAGTTATTTATATGGGATAGTACATTGATTTCATAAAATTCATTGTTGGTTTGCGTACGGTACGCATTGGCTTGGACCCCTTCCCCCCCACCCCCCTTGTATGCATGGTGTATGCAATGTCAACAACCCCCCTCCCCCACTTCGTGCGTACGTACTTTATGGACGGCCCTAGCGCGGCTCCTCGTATGCCGTACGAACCTGAAACAAATATTCGGACGACTGTTTCCTGCAAAAACAATCTGCGGATTTGTTTGTTTCTTTGGTTCACGCGTTGATATGAAAGCTGCGCTGTGGTTGGTCACAAGCGTAAAGTGCCCTCAGGCGACAAAAGCCCGATGCAAAACAACGGAGTGGTGATAGCTGTGGTCTACTAGTCTTGGTAAGACGACATTTTCTGTAGAATTTCACTTTTTGAGTGACATTTCAAGGAACTGAACCTAACTTATGGGTACATAGCCATATCAAGGTAAGTCCTATGAAATGTTGGGGCAGCAAATTTCGTTACAAGAGAGTTATTGAAGGTCAAAACTACACAAGAAATTTTTGAACAGCACTTTTGGTAATCATTACCTTTAGGACACCTCTATTTTTTGGGGGGAGTTCCGTTCAAAACTGACTTTTGCAGATGACTTTACAGTACCAAAGTGACTTTTGCAGGCTAAAGCAGTCTTTTCTTCTTCAGAATAACTCGTGTTTGTTGTAATTTTGAAACGCACTTTCAAATAGAATGTGACTTTCCTACCTTTTTTGCAGTCAGAGACGTGATGACTGACGTGCTCGTTGTAGTTTTCATGAATAAAAACCCTGCCCTCTTTCCACAAAATAAGCTTGCTCAATGCTCATATTCAACATGATATCTTAGTGTCAAACTATTTAGATGATTCCAAGCACACAGAGTGACTTTTCCTGCCTGTATCATCGCAAAATATTGAGGTAAGTTCCGAAACATAAACTGTCTCCTTTGTTCTCTTATATGGAATGGGGTCCTAAAGTTAACGATTACCTAGTCCGAGTAACTTGGACCCTTTATCGCCTTTTTTAACATTTGGACATGATCTGGCGATAGTAGGGTCCAAGTACGTGTACGGCGATTTTCTATTTATTAATTAAATACGTCTAAAATCCCAACAAAAACATCAGAATTCACCCTTACAACGGCCACCAAAATACTAGATACGCCACCTTCGGAACAAGTGGAGTATTATGATCAGATGGAGGTACCAATGTTTACTTACCATCCAAATAAAAAGTGAAATTTACCATTTAATTCCCAGAGACACCCGCAGAACATGTCTTTTCGCTGTCTTGGAGTTCAAATCGTGACTGATTGACCTTGCATGACGTCACCCTGATGCGCAGTGCCCGCAGGCACCGCGCGACAATCTGTTTATGCCGGCGACTGTTTCGTGAGTGGTACAACGGTTGAGATTTTGTGGAGATTCTAACTCAGTTCGAAGTTTGGAACGTATGTAATCCAGGTATAATGCATATTTTCCTTCGAGTCCATAAATTGGTCCTCGACTTATTTGCGTTCCCTCAGGTTGTAATTCCTTCATGGTTTCATTATTTCACCACCCCCACCCCAAAATAAATAAAATAAATAAATACAAATTGTAAACACCCCCCCCACCCCCCAAAAAAAAGGAAAATTAGATGTGCTTTAATTTCATGTTAAATCTTAGGCAGATGGGCAGATACAACAGATACGTGTAATTAAATTAAGATCAAGCAGTTTGATCTTCCTTAACAAAAAAACACCCACCCCCAATAATAAAACGCGACAGAACAATACAAAACGGAACGAGTCCCACGCGCGTGCAGCCTCCAATCGGACCTACACATCATGATCAGGGTGACATCATGCAAGGTTGAGGGGCCACGATTTAAACTCCAAGACAGCGAAAAGACATGTTCTGCGGGTGTCTCTGGGAATTAAACGGTAAATTTCACTTTTTATTTGGATGGCACAGTTGTCCTTGGTACCTCCATCTGATCATGGAACTCCACTTGTTCCGAAGGTGGCGTAGTAGGCTATCTAGTATTTTGGTGGCCATTGGCATTGTAACTTGTAAGGGTGAATTCTGATGTTTTTGTTGGGATTTTAGACGTATTTATTTAATGAATAGAAAATCGCCGTACACGTACTTGGACCCTACTATCGCCAGATCATGTCCAAATGTTATAAAGGCGATAAAGGGTCCAAGTTACTCGGACTAACGTTAAGTGTTAATGTTATAAATAAGGTTTGTGAAAACCTTACAAAAAAGTCAAAAGTTACAGTTACACAGTTGGCCTACCTTCTTGTCTTCCATTGTCGTGGTGAGTGCTATTCTACGAATTCCAAACGAACGAAGACTGACACTGTGGTTGAACTCAAATACCTGCCTCTACTTTACGCTTGTGCACTTCGAATTTTACATTTTTGTTTTCCTCTTTCAGCTGATTAGCATTTCAGTAGCAACCTTGTGAAGTTCAGCCTGCGCTGCACGCATGTTGTGTGTGTGTTGTTGCTATACATTTGTAATCAAGCAGTACCCAGACGTCGCAAGTGCAATACACACGACAGACATTTTTGCCCCATACTAATGTTGTGCACCAGGTAACAAGCAATTATAGGTGGCGCTCTACCACCCTAGCGATTCGCTCGTTTTCGATCAGTGTTTTCGACTCGACTGCGACTAGATAGACTTATGCCTACGATACGCGATTTTTGGGTAGTTCAGAAATGCCAGAGTGTTTCTTTACTGTGTAG
>JAZGUH010001086.1:0-74965 GCA_037893225.1 Hippasteria phrygiana | reverse complement strand
TGTATACTTTCAGTGACCCTTGAAAAAAAAATGTGTGCTTGATGTGCACCACCATGCCCCAGAGTGCCCCCAGTTTTTACGCCAATGCATGCCAACCAGTGGTATAGTGTCCTACTTTCATGGTTAGAGGGGGAGCCCCAGACCAGGCTCTGTGGGAATCCTGTTGCCGACCCGCCCACACCCCTATAAAATCCGACTTTTTAAAAATACGGTATTCCCGGACGTACGACGCGCATTCATTGTGTTGATATGGGCTTAGTTTGGACGGTTGTGTAAAAACTACTGAAAGCGTCGACCATGAATCTATCCCCCCCCCCCCCCCCCCCCCCCCCACCCCACCTAAAAAAAGTCATAGTTTAGACAGGACACCTTGCGTGGATGAATTTCCCGAGATCGCTAGAGGACGGAACGTAAGCTTTGCAGTAGATGTCGATGAAAAGGTCACTCGGTGCGACTGAGAATTACTTTTGGCATAGGGGCCATAAAAAACATTCTCACACTTATTTTCTTTCTAACCAAAAAAATCTTTCTCGACCATGCAAGAAATTTGCAATCCTTAATGGAAACAATAATATTATTTTTATAAACTGTGAACTACATTTTTCTATGGCACATCTTAACCATGAATTGTGTCTAAACCATGAAAAGTTTAGAACTGACGAGAGTGCAAATGAATTACATTCTTCATTGTTTTAATAGAAAGAAACGATGTGTGCTAAGGAAGATATAGTTTATCTAGTTTAGAAAGAAACGAGGCGAAATTAATTTCTTGTTTTATGTCTTATACGTACATAATTAGTTTTGCGGTACTATATATATGTACATAAGTTTTGCGGTCGATGGGCGATTAAACAATTAGGTGAAATTGGGCAGTGTTTGAGTCGAGTCCTACAATCGGAGAACCAAGTTCTCCGAGTACATCTAGATAAACGAGCCGAGTACGGGCCGATTGATGGTCATTATTATAATGTACCTGAATTATAAACACCAACAATTCAGGAAACTTTTTCACAACATGATGGACCTACTCAAAAAGTTGTACATCACATGTGATTAAGCCAGAATTTGTTTAGTTTATGTATGTGTACTTTCGAGTCCGATCCCGAATGTGCAGTATCAAAAGAGAAAATAATCGATTGTATTCCCGAGTGCGGGAATCGAGTACCGAGTATACAAAATGCCGGAGTCCGGGTCTGGGTCCGTGTACAGAAAGCCAAGTAGGCCTATTCGTGCCGAGTCAAATTTTTGTTTTCGAGTACTGAAAATCGAGTTTGGGCCGAGTACT
Source organism: Hippasteria phrygiana (assembly GCA_037893225.1). Taxonomy (NCBI): domain Eukaryota; kingdom Metazoa; phylum Echinodermata; class Asteroidea; order Valvatida; family Goniasteridae; genus Hippasteria; species Hippasteria phrygiana. The sequence continues at coordinate 73,680 of JAZGUH010001086.1, read as the reverse complement.
TAGCGCAACTTTTGTACTGGAGTTGTACTAAAGTTACGACGAGTATAATACGAGTATACGAGTGCGAGTACTCCAACACTGCGATTGGGAATTACTTTGAACATGGGCGTCGCGAGCGGGAGTGTGGGGGTCATGAGTGATCGAGACCCCATTATTGATCGGCAAAACCGTGTAGCTATCGGTAAAAACTTTTGAACAAGGAGTGGAGGGTGGACAATACCACGCGAGTAATCTAATGTATAACCCCCCCCCCCCCCCCCCCCCCCCCCACCCCTTGGAATTTGGGGAAACTTTTCCCCGTTTTCACAGCCCGTCGTCAACATATTTGTGATGATACCCCTTCAAAATGGTCTAAACGACGCCCCTGCATTGGAGCTCGAGAGTAAACCTCAAAACATTAATCATTAACTTGGATAATAATAATTATTATCCTGTACCGACTGGAGCAATGTACACACTTTGCACATACCAGACACCGAGGGAGCAAATTCATTGGCCCTTTTTCTGTTTGTACAATATTTTTGGTATGACGCTGCTGCGTTAAGTAAACAAGAATCGACCTTATCTCGTCCGGCCTAGTCTCATAAACAAGTTGTTATAAAACATTAAACTGTAGTCCTATAATGGCATGACATCGGTATATAAAGGAGGTTGGGGTAACGACAGGAAGCCACGACTGCACATTATATTATCCTCTTCTCATTCAGTTCACTCCGCCTAGAATGGGACTCATCACGCTTATAATCACAGAATACAACGGCGACGCCATTTTTGTTTAGTCAAAAAGAAAATACCAATTTGGCAAACTCGTGTTCCCGCGTTTTTGAAAACAAAAATCGTCCCTTGGAAGACGATCAAAATGAAATCTAACAGATCACTGCCGAGACTGGATGATGAGGATGATCTGAACGTATGGGAGCGGTACGTCCAGCCCGTGTTTGCCGAGTTCATGGGGACCATTTTGTACACCTTCATCGCTTGTTTGTCCGTCACTGCTAACAACGTCTTTGCTATCGGGGTTGCCCACGGCTTTGGAATTGCTGTTCTCTGCACTGCCTTCGTCAAGATCAGGTAGGCTAAAAATGATCCTCAGCATTTTGAAAGTGCTGTTTAGCCTTTAAACAAATACGGCCTCCACCTTCTCGAAAAAGCACAACCAAAATTAATCCCCGTTGCGGTGTTTTAGAATTAGTAAAGTTGTGCCTTTTTTTTAAGCAATGCGATTGTTATAAGATTCTACATAATTTTGACAAAAATAATTAGACGAAAAGATCAGTATTGATATCAGTCAGTTTGCGATATCATAGTTTTGTTGCGGATTTGCTTCTTTCGATACACTTGTATCTTTCAAAAATGAATTATTTTTCGGGGTAAGACACGAACATAACAGCTTTGGTAAGGTTATATTCATTTAATTTTTTTTTATGCGCTAACTTTGATCCAGTGGTGGACACTTCAACCCAGCCGTGACCTTAGCCTCGTTGCTGTCTGGCGGTACTGGTTTCGTGGGACTGATCTACCTCCCAGTCCAGTTCATTGGTGCGCTGCTTGGTTCGGCGTTTGTCAAGGTACTAGATAAAATATTTAAAATGTATACTTCTGTTCCTTTTTATTCATTACCGGTATATTTTGTTGTTTTCAGTTACTGGTATGTTTTGCACAATTGTTTTGCCTGTGAGTTAAAGTCTAATTTCCAAATATGTTTGTTTATTATGTTTTTGCGTTTCTATTTTATTATATTATATTTTTAATAGCTTAAACATTATTTTAGTCTAAGATCTTAAAGGTACACATTGCCTTTGAGGCGCCCATTTGGTCTAAAAAAGCGTTCGTCCTAGAATACTGTGGTTGGAAAGTTTATTAATAAGTTTAAAATTATAATAATGCACACGACCAGGACTTGGGTTTATGTAAACTTTTGACCGCAGCCGTAGAGTTCAAAGCTTGTAAAGAAATACCCATAAATATTAACGCAAAAAGTAATACCTTACGTTACAGTGTCCAAATAGACAGATACAGATAAACAAAACATTCGGATGAAAGAAACGTGTAAATGATAGAGCCACAAAGGCTGCGTTAGAAAACAGCACAGGCTAAATCTACAATATTAATGTTACGTCCTCTTCCTTTTTGTGAGGCCTGGGGTACGTTCCACTCACGCGACCGTTATCAACGTTAGCCAACTACGCGATTTTCCATAGGATGTGCAAAAGAATTAGCGAACGTTGGCCAACGTTCGCGTTGTTCGCTTGAGTGGAACGCACCCCTGATGCGCTTCTTGGCCTTTTCTTAAACAAAATCTTAAAATCATAAAATATGTAAATAAATCTGCCCTGCCCTACCCTACCCTGTTCTGTTATGGGATCTGTTTATTCATTCACCAGGCTGTGGTCTACAAATACGACTCGTACGAGGAGATACACGGTGGCGCCAACATGATGCGCGGCAACCGGCGCATCAACCCGTTCAACGAGTACCAGCTAACTTCCACTTGGCAAGTCGGTATCCATTCCATCATCATCATAGAGATCATAGCTTCTACAGCCGTCTATCTGTGCTACCTGCTTAATAACATCGACGACCGCCAGCCTCAAAGACAGCCGCTGTACTACGGGATGGGCGTGGCTGCGGCTGTCATTGCAACGTGAGTTTCAGGATGGAAAATTCCGTTCAATATTTAAAGCAATCGCATTTACTGTTCGTATGTCACGGTTTTTCTAATTTGTATTATTACTCTGGGTAAAGTATCTTCAATAAACGTAATTGTTCATTATACGGTAATTTTAAAAGTAGGTTTTCCTGTTTACTTTTAAATGTTCATTTTCTAAACTACAGTATATGCAACTTTTTAAAGTTTCCTTTCTAATTTGACAGCAATTCAGCTTTTGGCTGCTATGGTCGAATGGTAATAAACCATTTCAAATCAAACCAAATCAAAACAACTCGGTCACACTACAAAATGTCATATTTGACATTTTTTAAGGTGTTGTGTACCTGCTTTTTGGGCGTGGCAACCCGAAAAACAAATTTTGTAAGCACACACACACACGCACAAGTGTGTAAACGCCTGTAATCGGGGACCTCCTATTGTCCTCCTATTGTTCATACTTTAACTTTTTGGCAAGGGCCCTCATTGGTTTTGTACACGAATTTCAAACGGGGACCTTTCTCAATCGGGGAACCTCTTGTCCTCTATTGTTAAAGGTCCCCAATTGAATGCAAAAAGAAACTCGCACACACACAAAATCGACCGACAATAAGTATCAGATTTTATCTTTCATTTATTCTTACAGTATTTATGTATAGCAGTCTGCGCGTGTGGAACATAAAACAACATGTATTTTAATAAGACAAAATGGAGTGAGTGAAGCAAACTTTTTTTGGTTCACAAAGACAACTTTCTTCCATATGATAATTTGTTGGTAAGGGGAAATGTTTTACTTTGAAATGTTCAGTCAAAGCACGGCTGCTTTTCAGACGTGACTTAAATGTTATGAATAGACAACACTTTCCTCTTTTTTTTTAACGTTCTTTATATGAAAGGCAAACGGATCTTTATTTTCCAATTCTCGTCACGTCTACATCCCAGGTACTTCACATCTGGCGGTGGGTTCAACCCAGCTGTGTCTTTCGCTGCAGCCATCTGCTCGGGCTACTGGAATGAGCACTACGTATACTGGGTAGGTCCCGTCGTTGGGGCACTGCTCGCTGCCTTGCTTTACCGGTAAGCGGTTTCTAATTGGCGAGACAAAATGAGCCAGTTATTGGTCCTGGCTGAACAAAATAAGGGGCATCTTTATAATCACCCAGACTCTGGGCACCCGGGGTGGTTTTAGGTTTGTTTCAGGGCAGGGCATGGCCAGGTATTTCTTGTAATTGACCATTTTCAGGGGGGGGGGGGGGAGTTTAAACTGTGACAGTGGAAACTAATAACCTCACATTGATACCTGTACCATTTCTGTAGAGGTAGGAGCTCTAATGTTTAAGAAAAAGAAAAGAAAAAGAGTCTCTCAACATATCGCTCAGTCTGAAAAAGTGATGGGCTTATCCATTATATTACTTTACTATCCAGGTAGTCCCAAAATGTTTAGAGGGACCGGTATATCAGGTTGAATCAATATTCGGCTAAATTGTTTAGCCTTGAGAATAGCGCCTGGGCTAAATTGTTTGCCATTACCCTTGAGAAGAGAGCCTGGGTTAAATTGTTTCCCATTACCCTTGAGAATAGCGCCTGGGCTAAATTGTTTGCCATTACCCTCGAGAAGAGAGCCTGGGTTAAATTGTTTCCCATTACCCTTTAGAATAGGGCCTTGGCTAAATTGTTTCAAATTACCCTTGAGAACTTGAGAATAGCACCTGGGCTAAATCTGTTGAACCTAAACTGCTTCTTTTTCTTGACAGGACAATTTTGGGTGATCGCAGAAAGCGACTCATTGGAAGAGTGCGATAAATTTGGAAGGAACTGGAAGTGACTGAGAGGGCATCACCATGTCCCCACATATTGACAGCTTGCAAGTTTTGCTGAAAGGGTGTGTTAAGGGATACGAGGGAATGGACGGTCCCGTTAATCAAAATGTACAGCTAGATACTTCAAGAGTGACCATTTTTAAATTTATAGCTCGTGCATTCTGCGCAGTGTTGATATAGTTGAGTCCTGATTCGAGTCCACTGCCAAACAGTGAAAGTGGACTTAACTTCGCTCAGTGTCCAAAACTCACAAACACAAAAAACTCAAATCTGGATTTAAATAGTGCCCCTGCTCAAACGTACAACTGATGCTGGATTCCCTTTTTTAAATAATTATAATGGTCTTGGAATCATGCCTGGACTTTGCGAGTCCGGACTCCACCGAGTCTGGACGTGCTTTTTAGACCATGAAGACATTAACAAAGCATGCTGGAATTCAGGGTAAATTCTGGAGGCCAGTCTGTTTTTTCAAAGTTTGGACTCAAGTTGACCTTAATTCTACTTTTTTGCTGACACTACATTGGACTCGGACCCAGACTTGACTACAACACTGCATCCTGCATCCACGCCAAAGGTAGATACTTGATAGAAAGCAGTCCAAGACTTTGTGGAATACTTCATTACTGATGCAATGAAATTAAGTAAAATGGATACTCTATGTTCATTAGTTTTGAGTATACGGTGTATACAAACCCACCAAAAACTTATGTCTCAAAATAATTAAATACTCAGAAAATTATGTGCTTGGCAAACAATTTTTTATAAATGTTGTGTGAGTTGTTCTTGTCCTAAACGTGAAATTATCTGAATCATGCCAAAACCTCAACAGAAATTAATGGTCCTATATCCTTAGGCAAAATGCACCTGAGCTTTTCTTTTGACCTTTAATGTGCAATCACAAGATCACACTGCATGCACACTTCTGGATGGCTTCAGCATCGAAGCCAGATATCTGCACACACATAGTGCGTATTTCAAAGCCATTATGCTTACATGATTGTACAATTATAATACAGTTCGAAAAACCATTTTGGTCAAGTTGATTCGATTTTTTTTTAAATGCAAGTTTGCCCCCAAACAAGGCTAAAAGCCACTCAAAGTACGGAGCAACAAAGGGAAAGAAAGAATCAAAGATACAAGAGGTAGGAATTAATATTCCTCTTGAAGCATGAAAGATCGTAAGATGAAGGGAAACATGCACCAGGCCCAATAGGTAGATTACTGGTTCAAAACCACACCAAAGGATTTTTAGGAAATTTTAAACATTTTTTCTTTATGTTCTTTGTGAATTTTTTTTAAAGGGAGAGTAAAGTCCGAGAACTTGTTTTGACACGAATGCTGTCATGCAGTGTTACACAACATGTACCAATCAAAATACAAGCCCTCAAGATAGGGCTGTTCCGAATTTACCGAATATTCGAATACTTTTTGCCAATTTGAATATTCAAAAAAATGTATGTACATGTATATGCACATATAGATATGACTTGGATGCTATTTTATTAGAATAGTTACGGCGCTTAGCAGTGTCAAATGCCGCATTTTTTTTTACGGTTACTTTTTGTGGACGGAGGTTTATTGTTCCCGTCCGTAAAACCCTTGACACTTTAACCCTCGACACAATAATTACTGCAAAAACACAGGCTGGAGTTTAGGTTTCTTGTTATCAGAATGTTATACGTACCCGTAATGATCTTGATACAACAGGCGCATGCAAAAAATGTTGATCAGACAATTAATAATATCGATCGCCGCACGTACCACACCGGCATTCCTTGCGTGCCACCTTTTGCCGGCGCAGCATGGCTAATGTCTGCTAGGGAGGCAAATCAGTTAACCTAATTTTTTAAGTTGCCTGTGTTATTGGGCCCCACTTTCCCTTTGTTCTGACAGAGGTATTCCTTATTACGGAAACATTCCCCTTTTTTCCTAAAACAATGAAATTCAAGGTCTGTGATAATCAGCGCATATTTTTCCAAATATGTAACTTCTAACATTTTGGGTACGGTTTAATTGCACAAATGAGTGGCATTGATTGGAAAACTGCTTAAGCAACTGCTATTTTGTAAACTGGTATTCAACATATAGCTGCTATTGAGTGTGTATGTCCATGTACTTTTCTTAAAATGCTTGGAGTATAAATCCGTTCATATTTTAACGACAGGAAGCGCTTTTGTATATTTTCTAGTTTTAGTTTCATTTCATTTACTTCAGGAAAGGAATATTTGAAGTTTATCCTTAGGTTTAGTGCATTATTAACCCTCCCTCTCCAGGTGCCAAATTGGAGCCAACTACCCTATCTATCAAAACCTATCGAGTGACAGGTTGAGACACACAAGCTGTGGGGAGAGGAGAGGATTTGGTTTTTCCGATAGGTTGTGATAGTTATAATAGTAGGAGGGTTAATGTATATAAAAACCAAATCCATCCATATTTTAATGGAATGAACAGTGAGTATTAGCAGATGTAAATATGATCAATTTCTGACATGATAACCGGTTGAAACTAAATTCAAATGTATAGCTTTTAAGCTTGATTTGATGTAGTATAACAAGTACATGTATCTCATTACTTATGATAGTTTTTGAATTTTTTTACTTCAGCAGTTTGGATATCATACTCAACTGATGAGTGCCATGGACTGCTTAAGTTTACAAACGAAATCATTTCCAAAGTGTTGCAGTTTTTGAATTCCTTAAAAAGGTCTCTTTATTGGTTTATAATCAAACCTTTATAACAGAGTTTGCTTAGAGAATTATTTAGCTAGTTAGGGTTATTTGGGGGAAACAAATGTAGACCACCAGCAAAAATAGAAGTAACATCTTGAAGTAACTTTGTAAATATTAAAGAGAAATCAGAAATGCATTTGTCTCTGAATAACCTGCAGTACTTTTTAACCCCTTGCGTACGAAAGACGCCATATGGCTTTTAAAAAAAAGTGCCACCAGGCCGGATGACGCCATTTGCCGCTGTTTGTGCAGTTTCAATCCATTGTTGGATTATTGTTTATGTTACGCTTGACTGCACAAACACATTGTAGCGGTTCGCTTGGCTGCCAGAACCGCCGTGACACCCCGACGTCTCCCGTAAAAAACCGTACTCAAAGGGGTTAATGATCATCCTTGATACAAAAATGTAGAGCTTATTGTTAACAGGCATTTTGTAAATAAAGCCAACTTTCGTTACAAAATATTTACTTTGTTTTCCATTACTTTTGTTTCTTAACCCTTTCAACTGTTATATTTTTTGAAAGTCGCAAACTATTTACTACTTTTAATGTTTTTTCAGCTTAGTACAGCTTATTTCAGCTTATTCTTTTGAGATAACCCAATAAAGGTATACATTTTTGGAAAGCTCTTGTTCTCCTCTTTCAAATGGTGCCAAAATAATCCAAATGTAAGGATGTTAAAAGAAGGTCATGACCTACAAAGCATAAATCCAGGATTTGTTTTTTAAATTGTTGATGTCTAGGCTCTAGAAGCATGTAAAATAAAATCCAGAACACAGCTGGAATCATTCTAAAGGGCCCAAGGAACATTTATGCATAAAAGCAATCAATTTCATCATGGGGCTCCATTACATCTTAGGAAACACATCAAAATCACATCCAAAAAGTTTCTTGGCTTTGCAAGTGGAAACTGAAAAGTTTTACGGATACATCAACGTGTGAAAATGGCTGCAATGCTATAGAGTACCGAAGTGATGACGTCGATCAATGCAATGTTTGGAACCAGAATACATTCTAAACTGCATGTGTTTGGAACCATTGCCGCGGCAACTGACCTCAGACTTCGGTACTCTATTGCTATTTATCTACATTGCAGTAGTCTCAAAGCTGATCAGGGCGCCCTCTATTGACATTTTCTAAAAGGGTTTGTTATCTACATGTATGCAGGTTCTCTAATGCATATTCACATCGTACAAAACTGTACGATTGACGGTTAAAGGAATAATGGGAGAGCTTTAAGCTTATCAACAATGTTTAGCTTTTGATATCAAAATATACAATTTGATCATAAAACAAAGCAAAAAATTTCTTCAAGGCCAACAGTTTGGTTTTGAACTTAGAAAGAATTTGTCCTGGAGAATTCAAAACTCGGGGAAAAAAAAAATAACAGCGCCCTTAAGCCACATAATAGCCTTTAGTATTAAATTGGTTTAGAAAATAAATGAAATCGGTAACATAAACAGAAAAGGATTATCTGCGCTATTCAAAAACCTAGTGAAAATTATGGAGGGCTGCCATAGACCTTATCGCAAATACCGCCTGGTTGAGACGAAACTGCACTGTGGGAAAAGAAAAAGTCACAAACATCGCTCCAGTTTCCTTCCCACAATGCCCTTTGACCATTGTGACGTCTCAACCAGGCGGTATTTGCGATAAGATCCATACATGTAACTTCTATTATGGCAGCATTTACACTACCCTACAAGAAGGCCTGCTGTGGAAACTGAACCCAGAGCAAATCAAACCCAGGCCATAGTGAACGAAGGCAGGTGGCAATACCCAAGCAAAACCCATCAAGAAGAATTTCTAGATAAATTTCAATTACAACAGAGCGTCACTATAACGGACTATCGTGGGATCCACACAAAAAAAGCTCACTATAGTGGTCGTTTATTAATAGTGGATAATGGTACAGAGCTGCCAACCTTTTCAAACTCATTTCAGTATTCAAAATGCAAACAAAAACAGTATTTTGCTCAGAAAATCGGTATATTTCGTGAAATTTAAACCTTTCTGAAAATCAGGGTTTTTTCGCGCAGCATAGGTCCACACCGCTGAAATGGCAATGTTCTTAATAGTGAGAATGAAATTTAACAAACTCATCAAAATATTGTGCATGGTGAGTTTAGCGAACCCACACGCTCATATAATGCAGAGGGAACCCTCCCTCTTTTGTGTTGGTCATTGTGTTCCCGGAATCTCAGGAATTCTTTTCAGATCTCTAGGGGGGATGTGTATAGGGTATAGGGACAAAAGGGGGGTACCCCTCTGCCCCATATCGTGCTGGGTATACACACGCTGGCTGGACCGTCTCCTTATTTTTTTTTTACTTACAAAGCTCAAGCTGCATCCGTTCAGTTCGGATTGCAATAATGAGCCAGTACACGCGCAGCATTATATCATAACAATGCATGACGAAACATTATTATGGTCGGATTTCACAAAATCCGCATTTATAAACAATAATTCATGTATCCGTATTTTTGGTGAATTTACATATGAAATACACAAAATCCGTACTGGTTGGTAGCTCTGAAAATCCCCACTCCCCTCTAAAACAAATACGAAATGGCCAGCTTGGAATTACACCCAATTACTCCCCAAATCAGAATGTCAGCCCAAATGAGATTTGAACCCCCCTACCATAGTGGCGGAGGACAAGGCAAGTAGCACCATGACCTTCCAGTGATATGAATAAATGGCAGGCGTGAGATTTGAAAAATGAAATGAAAAATCCACGAAACATGTAGAGGCATTTAATTTGTATGGTGTTGCTGAAAAATGCTTAAGAAAACTGCATTCTCTACCAAAAGATACGATTCAAAATTGAAAATTGCAACCCAAGCAGACCATCCCACAAGATTACAAGAAATAATGGACCTGGTAAGGACCCAGAACTCATCCATGTCAGATCCTGGTTACAGCGGTGGAAGGCTGGGCCGATACCTCCAACACCAACCTCACTGCCATCCGACTCATCTTCACGTTTTTCCATCCTCCTCTTTTATTAGTGGCTTCTTATCATCAGTGCCATGCTCATCCTCATCATCAGGTATGGATGGGGGCCAGTCTACGTCGACTGACTGTTTGAATACAAACATTATAAACAAAGGGTGATTAAAAAATGAAAGTTCCCCTGTATACAGTAAAATCGTGACAACAAAAGCTCAAGGGAATGGGCAAAATATTTGCGAATTAAATGTAGTGTACATGATTGGTAATCCTCCAATTTGTTTTTTACTGAATTATTACGAAATACCTTACTAGACTAAGTTAATAGTAGTCTCAATCATCCTGTGAAATGATGGCACCAGGTGTGCTGTCGTTGTCAAGAAAAGTTGTCAAGAAAAGTTTTCCAACGATTTCCAGCTGGAAATCGTTGGAAAACTGCCCTGTAGCCGTTAGTCAAGGCGCGTGTGGCTACCCGGACGAGTAGCGCCACGGCATATCTGGGGCACGTCACGCGCCCAGATAGCCACGCGTGCCTTGACTAAAGGCTATCATCCGCCCGACGGTTGAAAACGAGCGCCGTTTTTCTCTCGTTTTTTTCGCCATCCAACAACGCAAAACTTTGAACAGGTCAGTGGAACGATATTTCCTATAAAATACTAACCCCCAAATCCGTCCATTTCCGAAAATTGCAACAATGACCAATCATGTACACTGCCTTTAAGTGAGATCCCGATATTTTCAAGTCCTATAATCTACGCGTAAACATATGTGTATGTACATGAATGGCTCCACCGTAACTTGCTATGCCAGGCTATAGACACGTTGTTTGAAAGGATTTCCTGTATCACTGTAGCATTTTTCCCATTAAAAAATCATCACTTTACTCAAATTTTATATTGTTCTTACCTATAATTATCTCTTGTATAAATAAACATGACAATAAACCACCAAATGTCATCATCTAACTGTGCGTAGGAAATCTTTATTTCGTGTCACGTTTGTCTAGTAATGAAACTCTGCATATGCAATCTGCATGCACTTGGGCGGTCACATGACCTATTATTATACAACCAACAGAGGGCGCACTAAATATTGTGAGTTTTCACAGATCCGTGCATGCACTTGTTTTTCCTTTTTATCTTTTTTCCCTTTTTTATCGCTAATTTTGCACTAGTGTCTTACTACTGAGAAATCTCAAAGTGAAATGATGCCTTGTTTCATATTTTAGGCTTCGATTTCGTCGCACGTCGCATCCTCAGAAATTATTATGCGGTCACGTGGACACCACACCACAGTCACTGCGTTTTCTTTCCGGTCACATGTCCACTGCACTATAAGCCAGCTTCTGCCTCTGATTGGGCAGACAGCTTGAAAGCCAGGTGCACGCGCCATCCTCAAAGGTTTTCAATATGGTCATTTGGACACCGCAAAGTGACAGCGATTCGACTGTCGGTGTGCAGGCAACTATTGGGCAAGCTGTAGTGATCAGGCCAAAATGAAAACAAGGATTGGTTGCAGTTACGGTCGATTGTTGTACTTATATGTGACCAAATTGACCACAATGGCACGTACACAATGGCACGTACACACTGTCTACGTCTTAAAAAAACGAATAGCAATTATGACTCATGAAAAAAAGTTTCACGATGGTTGACACTTCTTTGTGGCTTTTTTGGCAGCGGTTTCTTTTGGACTGGCTGGAAACAAATTCGAGTTTCACAGATTCAGTGGTGTCGGCAATTAGAGTTACGGGAGTATTTATGTACACAATATCCTATTCTTTTTGCCGGGAATGTAGTGTAGCTTCGAGATAGGCAGAGATTCGAGTTATCCGAGTTTGAGTTATCACAATTTTACTTAGAAAATTTACCTTCATCAATTTAAGAGTTGTTGGCATGAAAGTTGTTAACAGCCGTGTTAGTCATGCACTGGATACAGATAAATATAGCACTTTAAAGACTAACTAAAATTAAAATCATGGCACAAGCTTTCTTAGCTACAGTTACTTAATCAGATGCATCTGATTAAGTAACTGTAGCTAAGAAAGCTTAAGCCATAATTTTATCATTTGACTTGGTCTTTAAAGGCCGTGTACATGATTGGTCATTGTTGCAATTTTCAAAAATGGGCGGATTTGGAGGTTTATAGGAAATATCGTTCCACTCACCTGTTCAAAGTTTTGCGTTGTTGGATGGCGAAAAAACCGAGAAAAACGGCGCTCGTTTTCAACCGTCGGGCGGATGACAGCCTTTAGTCAAGGCGCGCGTGGCTACCAGCTGGACACGTGACGCGCCCTGAATGCCAGCATGTCCAGCGCGCCACTCGTCCGGGTAGCCACGCGCGCCTTGACTAAAGGCTACAGGGCAGTTTTCCAACGATTTCCAGCTGAAAATCATTGGAAGACGATATATATAAAACGACAGCACACCTGGTGCCATAATTTCACAGGATGATTGAGACTACTATTAACTTACAGTCTATCAAGGTATTTCGTAATAATTCAGTAAAAAAAAATTGGAGAATTAAAAATCGTGTACACTACCTTTAAGCTACTGAATACGGAGGACGGCCACAGCCGCAGTTTGAAAAGGACCAGAAATACGCGCGCATGCCCAGAACTAGCATCTTAACCAGCGTCTTAGCCAGTTCGTGCCGGGATTATTTTGACATTCACCGGACCCAGGCGCGGGACTATTTTTCACGAACCTCGATGTCAACCGGGTTTAGGCGGAATCAGGCCGTAATCTGCGGGTAGCACACCCTGATATTTCTGGCCTCGATCGCTGCGAACGGGTCGCTGACAGATATTTCCGGCCTCGCTCGAGTGCGTGTTTATCCGTCATTTGTTCTAAATACCGCAAAACCTTTGCGTGTATACACGTCATCCAACGCGATCTGGTGAGAAGTCTTCCACTGGAACAAAACGCAAACACAGGAGCTTCATCCATGAAGAGTTTGGCCAAAAAACTAATCTTAATAGGCCAGCCATAATTTCAATAATCTTGTTTCACTCCTTTATAACAAGTTGTTGGGATATACTAAAAACCTTGTAGGTTATTTACCTCAACGTCAAGCTCTAGGATGTCAACTTCGCATTTCATCAGAGAGCCGAGGGAGAGCTTGGTGCGGCCAAAGTCACCGTGGACAAACTCCTTGATGTATCTGAGTTATAAAAACTAGTTAAGGATAAGATTTGCAGGTTTGCATGCTGAAGATAGCAATAAGACAAAGATGCGCAGTAGCACCTTGTGGCAACTCACTTTTGTGAGTTTGTGGGGTTCTGAAAAGAACAGGGGAAAACTCAACGTTTCGGACAGTATACTCTAACCGTCGTCATGAGAGTGCAGAGTTTGCCTCAAAGAGAGTTGCCACATAGTGCTATTGCATACATTTCTCTAATAAGATAACAAAATACCATGCACCATGTGCATGTACAATGCCACTGTATGTGTGCATGCAAAAAGTGATAGCATCTTGCTCACTCAATGGCAGTTTTAAACAGGAGTCTTCTGTTACGATAGAGTGCTGTGTTTGCCTTTTTTTATGTTAATTTAGTCAACTTTTATGATTTGTGCATGTTCTTTATAACAAGAGGATGTGGTTGTGCACCATTAGTAGGAAGTCAATCGCATCAAAATGTTCAGTCAATGGTATTTTGTCACACGTTTTGTCAGGAATTTGTCTGGGGACAGCCCAAAGTCATAAGTTTAGATAATCTATAAATAATGTACGGATGACGCCAAATGCCGCAAAAACAAATCTGGCACCAGGCCGGATGACGTCTATACACGCCATTTTCTGCATTTTCAATCCTCTTGTGTCCGTTTCGCTTGGCTGCACAGGCCGCCCCGGCACCTTACTACAATAACCGTACTCAAGGGGTTAAATAGTGATTTTGCGGGATAATGTCTTTTTAGAAAATCTTAGAGAAATTTGTTCACTAAATAATTTGGAAGAATATTTTTGGAGGTTTGACACCTATTGTTTTAATTTTTACACAACCACACCTGTCCACCTTTCCAGGGCACAGGCAAAAATAATTTTGAACAGGCAGTTTTTGTTTGTAGAAAATGTACAAACCCCTTTTTTGTACATTTATCTTTAACATTTGTTGATAATACATGTTCAAGAGTTGGTCTCACCGTCGGTGAAAGTTAGTTACCCCTGCCTGGGTCTACAGTCTGAAAATTGGGATAATTTCTCTGGAATCTGCTGAAGAAATATCCTCTATCTAGATCTGGGCCCAGGAAAACCATCAGGTCGATAGGGTTGGCAATTCAAAATGTCACCAACCCTACCACCTCTGATTGTAACCCCTAATACCTAGAGTAGCTTTCAGTCCCATATTAGGTGATTTTAATTTTTAAAAATCTCCTCCCAAAAAAAGGGTTTAAAATTGTAGCAAAGGTCAAGACTGCATCATAGGGTATCAGTATTCAAATGTGTGCTGGGAGTGGCCAGGCCATTTTTGTAATCTTCGCTGAGAATGAATAGGCAGATATTTAACCCTAGATGAAACCCTGGTAACACCGCGCTAAATACTCTTTTTCTTGGAAGAAGTGTGGATTTGAAATGAACCAGGGGTTGAGGGATATTGCTTCAACATTTCTTTCATTGGACAAACCCATTGAGTCAAATTTACTCTTTAAAACTATGTAGAAAGCCCCAGAGACCAATTCCAATTAATCGTAACCAGTGTATGTAGACCAACTATGATCCTGTCAAATGTCGAGGCGGAATAAATTTAGGCGTGTGGGCGAATTACAAACGGTATGTGAATCGTTGGACGGTATGAAAATTAGGTCTTTAGACCGTCCAACGGTTTGTAAACTATCGTTTGGGCCTCGCTTTCAGACCCCAAACGGTTTGCTTTTTTGTACCAGCTTCAAGTGCCCAACAAAAGAGGCTGATTGCTGTTAAGGTTTTACCAAACAAAGAAGCGTTCTGCCTGCTGGACTTCAATGGCTGTGCAGCGGCTAATCCTCCAGGGTTAATGAACCCTGGTGGATTAGCAGTGGCACAGCCATTTAAGCGACCACTGTTTATATCACAATGGAGGCTAATTCAATAAGTACTCCATTGTGCAGCCTACCAACCTCCAGACCGTGTGCGCTGAAGTGTACACTGTTTGGGCTGGGGATTAATACCTTTTGGGCTGGGGATTAATACCGTTTGGGCCCATACCTTTTGGGAACTCTCAAGTAATTTGCATACCGTTTCTAAATCGCACCGACGCCTTACTTGGCTGGTGTTGTGTAAAAGGATACGTGCCAGCCTGTGTTCTGAGGAACAACCTGAAATGGTGCGCATCAATGATTGTAGCCAACATGCTATGCACGATGCGTTCCCGTGTGGCTAGCGGCCGCCGATGCAGAACACGTATGGGGGTCTTCTGTTGCAGTGTTAAATCCTGCATCAAGCATGAGAAAGAAATATCATGCCACCTTAATCCAACAGTTATGTCTTCATTTGACAGACATTTTGAACCCTGAAAAGAGCAGAATATTAAAAATTGATTGACATCAACAATGCCATTCCAATGATAATTAAACCCATTGTGGCTGGCTGACGGCCATAGCCGTGGTTTGAGGCGAGACCACTGTGCTGGTTAACCTGTACAGCCGCATTCCCGCATGTACACAGTCTATTCGTTATTCAACTATATTGGTCTTGAATGGGAGTGTAATGAATAGATGGGGATTTTTCAAACTAAGCTTTCATTCACACAAAAGGGGGGAGGAGGGGCTCCGCATGCGATGAATATGGCCGCTACTGTTCAGTGTGGTACCTATGTTCGCATTTACGCTCGGCTGCACAGTTCTTTACAGGTTCAAATTAACAGGCAGGTGCAGAAATTTTTGGAGGAGGGGGTCTAACCTAACAAAAAAAAATTTTTTTTCAGGCTGGGCCTGGTCTTAAAACTAAGTTAAAAAACATCCTCAGCCCCTACCCCCCCCCCCACCCCTGGCAAAAAAAAGGTCCCTGATCTGAGACAATGTGTTAAAGCAGAAAAAACTGTGCAAAGAGTAGGGGTTGGGTTTGTATCGACCACACCCCTTCTGGATCCGCCCCAGACAGGGCCCAATGGGAGAATTTTGAGACGCTGGTTATATATGTACCAGTCCTTTTTCATTGGTTCTCACCAGTCGTACGCATGCTTAGAACTACGCATAAATGCTCAGAACTAGCAAAAAGGATCGGTATGTCTGCTGCCACCGGCATCTGAAAAGTCTCCCGTTTCATGACACTTCTAAGCACTGCTCGTGGAGCCTGTGTCCTTAAAGTCTTTGAGGATTTTTTTAGCTGCAACATTGACTGTAAATGTAAGCGCAGATTTCCAACATCCTGGACGTACTTGGGAGAGAGATCTTCCTGGAACTGTACTACCTTTATATCAGTGAGGAATGCTAAACTCTCCGCAGTCTGCTCTGCCGATGACCACACGAGGGCGCTATAAGACTTGGTCTTGATCTCCTCCCCGGCTTTTAATTTGTTTGTGTCCTCCCTGAAAACAATGAACAAATTTGATGTATGAGGTAAAAATGCAAAAATTACTGTTGCAATAGGCATTTCTGGGTTATTCTCTGTCATCTAACAACAGAGTGCACTCCAACGAACATTTTCAAAAGTGTCATAATACAGGCTACTGTTTTATGTACAAGGCTTGACGTAAAGCTATATTAAAACGCCAGCATGCTCACTCACCATAGAATGAAATTTATCACATCCATGTTTGTGCACAAGAGTGTGGAAAGCTTGAAATTCAGAACATTCAGTATGCATCTTTGCATACTTGCATCTGTACTAATTCATGTGTTTATTAACCTTACATTGTTAATCTCAACAATGGTCAAGGTTGAGCAAGATAAGTGCATCAACTTATTAAAAACTGTACAATCATGACTAAAGTGTACGCACAAAGCAACGCTCTTTCGGGTAACAGTTCTGGATGTTTTTAGACACATGTTCGACTTTTCAAATAGTTCTTCAGTCACGCACACAACACGCCATGCACATCCTCCAAACACAACTGTGCCTAGCTTCAAAGTATCCACACGAAAGAATGAGGAGTTTCACTTGTGTGAAAAGGCATGGAAATGTTTTCCCACTTGTGTCAACAAAGGTGTTAAAATGTTTTCCCACTTGTGTGAAAAAAGCATGGAACTTTTTTCCCACTTGTGTGCAAAAAGGCATGGAAATGTTTTCCTGCTAGCCTGAAGAGAAAAATTGTAAAGAGAAATTCCTATTCCCGGGTTAACTTTTAAACGCAATGTACTGTAAGGTGGGGGGAAGGGGTTGAGAAGGGAGAGAGGAACTAATCCCGTTACCTGTGAATGCACTGAAGATATCTAACACGCACATCTCGAGTACTGTTATTGATACTCTATGTTAAAAAGAAAGAAAGGAAAAGTGTACAAGGAATGAGATATTACCCACGAGAAAATAACTGATAACATGAACAGCATCGCTCGCAGACTAAGCATTGACCTCGCACAATGTTAACAACGTTAATCCTGGTTTCCATATAGTTAGAATCGCCGATAGCGTCGCCGAAGAGTCCCCGATGCAACGCCGATTATAAAATGGAAACGCTTCATCGGGGACTTTCCCAACATGGACGGCGACAGTCGGCAAAGATCAACCAAGTTCAACTTTTCCGACTGTCGCCGTCGCGTCGTGAGAGTAGGCCTATTCAAATACACGTACTGGCATGCCGTGCATTCAACGATGTCTCTCACCGCTTGAGTGCAACAAATTTGACCCATTTTATCCTTTGACCAAGAAATATGAGCATAATGTAAAGTAAAATAGCTGCCCGTAATTGAAATCTATCGAAATGAAATATCAGTTCAGCTTTCAGGGCTCGAAATTCCCAAAAAAATGTACTTGCGCTTTGCGCAAGTTGGCATTTGAAACAACTTGCGCTAACAAAATTTAATTTTTGTAATTCAATGTATGTATGACATATGAAATAGAGGCAAAGCTTCGGATGCCGGCCGCTTACTTTTGAAGAAAGAGAGCAGACTTTTCTGCTTCGGTGGTGAACGTTTCATGATGATCGGAAACCCCAAAATGCAAGAAAAAAATGTCACAAAATATCTCACTTCTCCGTCATTTAAAAGCCAATCAGTGCGCGAAACGATGTCAACAACGTTTACATGTAAAATCCCCGCTCCACGCAACACACGCTTGCACCCGGCGGTTTCAGTTACATTCAACGACTGACTTGTATGAATGGGAGCAAGGTTACACATCACCCAGCAGCATGTCTGGTCCCCAACGCAAGACATGCATAAAAAGGCAATGATGTACTGTACGTGCAGTCTGCACCGTTCTATGTACATTAACATTGCACGGATTTCGTTCCGATCTGCATGCAGGGATTGTGCGAGCGCTATGATCATGAGTAGCTGCTGGGCCGGGACAGACAGACAGAAAAGCTACAGTAAAACATGTTTGTTAAACTTATTGTTTTAATCAAATCATACAGGTTATCATTGTGAAATATCAGTAGACAAAAACCGGTACTTTCCAACTTGCGCAAAACGCAAGCTTGAGTCGAGGATAACTTGCGTTCGGGTATTTTTCACTTGCGTTGCGCAAGCACTACAATGGAAATTTCGAGCCCTGGCTTTCAGAAAAGTGTGAAGTACCAAAAAACGCCATTTCAGTGGGATATTTTCAAGCATGCGGACGCTATTTTGTTGGAAATTTTTAGCCGAATGATGTCCAGAACCGTCTCTGCCCGGACGTCTGCGACTTGCCATCTTGCGTGCTATCGGCGTTTATTGTCAGCAGCAAGCATTTCTATGGTGATCATTTTTAAGAGTTGACTCCCATTTGGAATCGACTCCACATATCATGTAAAAATAAACAAATTTATGAGATTCAGTAAGCAGTAATGGCTCATACCTAGTGGGCTTGCACGTGTAGTTGGCACAGCCTCGGATTCTATTGGTCTATAGGTCTGAAAATTGGGGTAATTTTTTGTGTATCTATTGAAGATTTATCCTCTATTTAGATCTGTACCCAGGAAAACCGTAAGGGTGGTGAGGCTGGCAACCCAACATGTGGCCAACCCTACCACCTCTGTTGTAGCCCTTACATAGAGTGGCTTTTAGCCTTGTATTGGGTGACTTCTATTTTTTTAAAAAGTGTGTCACTTGCAGTGAGCTTTCATCTTCTACACAGAATTACGCAAACGTTTTTGACATCAGAAGGTCAGCAGAACCGCCAGACATTGGCTTGAATTAGGGCTGTTTATTTTAATTAGGGCTGTTTGATTATTCAAAACTGGGTTTGACCGAATATTCAAATATTTGATACTCGCTGATCACATTTTTCACGGATCAGCTGCAGCTGCATGCCGCGCCGCTAAAAAGTTCCACACAAAGCACATCGGTGTTTTACGTGTGGCGATCGATAATATGGACCGCCTGATTTGTTGCATGCGCATGTTGTATCAAGATCATTACGGGTACGTATAATGTCCTGATGAGACACCAAACTCCACCCTGCATTTTTGCAGTTATTTTTGTTTACGGACAGGAACAATACACTGTCCACAAAAAGTTATCATTGACAAAAATACGGCATTGGACAATGGTAAGCGCCATAACTCTTCTATTAAAATAGCATCAGAGTGGTATCTGTATGTGCATATATATTTGTCTGAATATTCGAACCAGTAAAAAAGGTATTCAAATATTCGGTTGACGATCAAATATGAGGTATATTCATCACAGCCCTAGCTGGAATCAATTCTAAGCGACTACTGTCAAGGACAATAAAAAAGCATGACGTCATTACATCTCAGGGCTATTAATAAAATCTGTTGCATGAACCATCTTTGACTGACCTTCTGTAATGCAGTGAGCTCTGCTTGCGATGGTATCGGCCGTCTCGAATTCAGTATCTCCACAACAAATGGCCTACCTGGGGGAAAAAAACATACAATCTTGACATACATGTAGAGGAATCCCACGACGACAAGTTTAGCGCTGATCTGCGCACTTCCGCGTTTGAAAACGAGGATCGCAATGTCACAGGAAACAACTTTATGCTAATCGTGCGCCTGCGCTGCCTTTTATGGCCCGATTAATTCATGCATGAATGAATGTGCTAAAAAGCGTTGTTTTGTTTGCCACTGACATTCTCGCTTTCAACCCGGAAGTGCGCAGAAGGGTGAAATTCCTCTATTCAAGTATGTGATTAACCCCTTGCGGCTTCCTATTATTATCGAAGGGGGGGGGGGGCTAACATAAGGCTGGTTCACACTTAACACAAATGCGAATGGGAAGCGAATTTATGACATCAACGCCAAATATTGCATTGTGAATTCCCAAAAGATTAACAGATTTAACTTCCGCGAATCTTCCCTGCGAATGTTTTCACGTTTCGCATCCTCATGAACTTTGAATGTGCCTGCTTACCATTTCCAAGTGTTCTTACATCCACATCTTCCCGACCAGAGGCTGAGAATCGAAAATCTGTCAAGAAAAAGAGGTAGTCCAAAATATATTCAGTTTAAAGGAATGCCCAAATACATGTACAGGGTGCGGCCCAAAAAAGGCAACCTACAAATAAAGGGAAAATATGAAAAAACTATGTACACAATGTAGGGCTGAATCAAATCGAATAATTGAATATTTGATTATTTAACCTTCATCTTGATCGAATATTTGATTGTCCTGAAACCGATTTTTGGGTAAACAAAGTATAGATGACGTACTCTAACGCTAGAAACTGCTCATTATCATCATTACAACAGATTCTTACTGTTATTCAAATATTCGACACAGCCCTAGCACAATGACTATTATTTTTGTGTGGAAGTGATGTGGCCTAGTGGTTTGGCACCTTGAATTCAAGGTCTGTGGGTAATTCTGCAGGTTGTGGGTTCGAGCCCAGTCCTGGGCTATAGCACTTCTACGCTTAATATGGGTAGAGGCATTATTAATGTCTTGCAGTGGACTAGTTACCCATCCCGACCCTATTCATACTGTGAAGAGATTAGCTGGTCTTGTTTTAGTGTGAGGGGCTGGTTGTTCCACATAATCCTCTGTAGCTCATACCTTGTGTGCCCAAGAGCTTGTGGTGGGGCGATTTGCATACAAAAATAAAATATTATGGTTTTTATCAAACTAGGAGTAATAAGTAACATTCTTGTGGTCCATTTCACAAGACATTGCATAGCTGTGCAATGTTTTATTTTATCGCGGACGAGGCTCACGCGGCTTTCATGACTAGTATTGTGAAATAGCTGAGGCAGTACCAATTTGAAATTGCGTCATAAGAATTACGTCATAAGTTTATGCGCAAGTTAGCAACATACTCAATGTCTAAATTTTGTGAAATCAGTTTTAACCCCTTGTGTCTGGCTGTTATTGATGGGGGACTGGTATGCCAACAAGTGTAAATGCAAACAAAAGGCACCACACTGAATAGAGTGGTCCTATTCATCGCACTTGGCCCCCTCGCTTTCATGTTAATGAAAGCTTTGTTTGAAAAAGCTCTATCTATTCATTACACGCCTATTCAAGAAAAATATAGCTGAAACATACATGGACTGAGTACGCACAGGAATGCGCATATAGATGACAACCAGCCAGGCGGTCTTTTTCAAACCGCAGCTATGGCCGTCATCCGTATTCAAGAGGTCAATGCAATTCAAGAGGTCAAACTCATGCAATGAAATGTGGAGTTTAGTGGAGTTATGCAACTGCGAAAGGTTGCAGGTGTTTCTACATGACTCCTCCCCTTTCAAGCTCCCAACCCCCTTCTAATCGTGCCAGTGCTGACCTGAAGCTTTGAAGAGTTCTTTGATGGGATCACACACTATCTCCTGTATGGAGGATTCTGTCTTGCGTTCTCCATCAATCAGCCAGGGTGTCTGGCTCATTTTACGGGAGTACTTGTTGTACCGTCCTAAAACAAACAAAAACAGAAGGGGCGTTACATATCCCAGTTAAACTTGTCAGAAATATTTCTGTCAAGCTTTCCGTTGAACTTTGACTAGCATGATATTCTTCGTAACACCGGATATCACACGTCTCCTAATGTGTAGAGCATGTAAAGTACCGTGATAAATTTGGTTTAATTTTTAATTGTTTTGTATTGAAATCACCCAATACAATGCTTAAATCCACTCTAGGGGCCGTCCATAAAGTATGTACGCACGAAGGGGGGAGAGGGGGTTGTTAACATTGCGTACACCAAGCATACACGGGGAAGGGGGTCCAAGCCAATGCATACCGTACGCAACCGACAATTTGCTTTTAATGAATTGTCATGAAATCAATGTAATATCTTATATAAATAACTACCAGGACCAGCTTTTGTGCATCGAAAAACAGTTATAACACAGTTCCCTTCACCCCAACCAAAAGTAAAATAGTCTTCCCAGCGCCACCTCCAGCCTAATTTTAGCCCCCAACAAAAAGACTGCTTTATAAACCGGCAGTGTACACCGGAAACGTACAGGTGTACTTGTATCAATTTCACCCGCGTGCTGTCAAAAATCGCTCTTGTACTGGAGGTAAACAAAAGAACAAAAAAAGATCAACTACCTCTTGTTCAAACACATATTTTTGTGAAAAGCGTTATTCACTATCTCAATCAACCACTCATGAAACGTCAAGAGCAAACTATGCAAAAAATAGTGTATCAGAATTTGGTTTTCCTTTTTTGGTTCATGTCATCATTGACTGCTGTTTTGGTTCAAAATATATCACTGTTCAATCATTTTCAGGTCCGTTAATAAAAATCTTTGCTTTCTTTTCTGTCAACATTTTGTGATTTATTTCAGTCTTTGGATGCGACATGCGAATCATACTACTACAGCAGGTGTACTGTGACGTTTAATGATGCTAGAATAGGGTAGTCTGAGAGTCAAAGTGAGATATGGAATGCGTATGCGTACAGGGGGGGGAGGGGGGGTTGGAGCCACTGCGTATGCCATGCGTACAGGGGGGATAAAAAACGTCGTCATTTCGTGCGTACGTACTTTATGGTGAAGGGTTTTGATCAGAGGTGTGAGGGTTGGTGACATTTTGAATTGCCAACCCTATCACAATCACGTCATGGCATGCATGGTGTATAATTCATGTGCTGCATATGGGTTCAAAGTTTCGAATCCCGTCGGGGGATCATGGTGCTTGTATGCTTGGGCAAGGCAATTTACTACAATTGCCACTCTCCACCAAGGAGTATAAATGCTTACCGGTGAGGGTAGAGAACCAGGGTAGAGAACTAGCTGTATAACTGATCTCATGGCCTGAAGATCAGGGGTAATAATTGTGAAGCGCTTTGAGACATTTGTATAAAGCGTTGTATAAGCACTAAATATATATATCTATATCTCACTAAAAAAAAACATTTTTTATGTGGTGCATTATTTTCTTGTATCTTCATCTGGCATGAATAATACTTTGGCCTTAAATTGCTAAGAAAGTGAGATTTTGGTGAATTCAATTTATCCTAATTTAAACACTTTGCACGGAGTAACAAACTTTGGTGTAGCAAGCAAAATTTAATTCAGGAATTTTGTTTTTTCCCTTTCTTTATTTTGTGTACACAGTGGGCCCTTTAAAAAATGTCAACCGACCTGAATTTTTTTCCCAACACCACTTCAGAATGTTAATGAAAACTGTCATTCAGCCATTTAAAAAAATTATGTTAACTTATGTCTAGTGGTCGACTTTAGGAAAATCTCCCCCCCCCCCATTTCCAGTGCCGCATTTCCAGGCATCAGCTTCTTGAACTTTTAGACTATTAATAATGGCATACCAAAAATCTTTCCAATAATCTTGCGAATAAGTAAGTTTTGTGAATTAAGTAGATACTGCAAAGATTGAATTGAATGAGTCTGAAGTTCAGTGACATGGCAATGCAATTAGAAAGTGGAAACTACACTATAAAGCAGATTGGAAGTGAATTTGTGAAAATCACTAGAAACTATTTTAGCACCACATTTCCAGCAATTTTTGAAAACCCCCTGTATTTCTGTATGCCTCTTTTAGACAAAAAGTTGAATGAACATTCAGCTAATTGTAATGTACCTGCAACAAACACTGCCGAGTACCAGCAACCTACTTCAGTACTGCATGGGGACCGGGGAACCGATGGTGGGCATGGAAATAATCTAAACAGTACAAAAAATGAAATAAATAAATGTTATTTCACTCGATCTTGTAAAAAGACAAATCCATCTTTAAACACAGCTGAAATTGTAATGGTTCAGCTATTGCATATTTTCTTAGCAATAAATGTTCAATGTGAACAAATAAAACTGGCAGGAGCAGGATTTGAACCTGTTACCTCCAGAATACCGTACCGGCGATCTACCAACTGTGCTCTACCAACGTTGACAGTCTACCAATTATTTTGCGCGTTTGTTTGTTTGTTTGTTTGTTTTTTTTTTTTTTGGGGGGGGGGGCTAGTCAAAAGTCATAAACCCATAATACTGTATAACCAGGGATACAACTGGTGAAGTGACATTGTGGGGATCACACAATCAGGATACGACTTTTAAACTTATAAAAAGAAACTACAGGGTAATTTGAGTCAATTTTCAAAGTGAACAAAGAAAACTAGTATGAGTGGGATTTGAATGAGCACTGAGGCACACTTCTCAAGTGTTCAAAACATGACAGATTCTGGATGGAGTGCTTCTTACATGTTCGCCGTGTTTGATTGCGTTTAGGAACTTGAAGCGTTCATCTTTATCGTTATTAGGGATATTTCATTTTTTTTTGTTAGGGATTTACAGACTGAATCATTATTTAAAACATCAGTGACCCTCTGAAGAATGATGACTCCCGAGCCTGCTTTATCGGAATAATTTTGGAGATGGACTCGACCACCTAAGTGACTTGATGCAGAATTTAACCACCATTAAAATACTAAAGACATTTTGAACAGTACCCGGTTCCCTTTGAACAGACACCCGCTGTGTCACCGATTCTGCTTGTTTTCTGGGTTTTTTATGCAAGTTTGCCCCGAACAAGGCTAAATGCCACTCTAGGTACGGGGCTGAAAAAAAAGAGAAAAAAAAGATACAAGCAGTTGGAATTGAGATTCCTCTTGAAGCAGGAAAGATTGTAAGATAAAGGGAAACATGCACCAGGCAAATAATTCCATAGAGATATAGAACGAGAGGAAAACTATTGGTATAGCATGGCCATGGGCAGCGACCCCCCCCCCCAATATTTTTTGTGGAGGGGACGGCTATGGCAGTGTCCCCCCCCCCCCCAATATTTTGCCATGGGTCATTGACTTTTTACATGCACCAGTGTGCACCAAAACACACAAACATCAGCACACATTTTTAAAAATTTCCCAGGAGACACAAGAGTCACCAAATACAACATTTCCGATGACATGATCTCTCCAATAACAGTTGAACTGATTGTGCGTTCTTCCGAAAAAGTATTGGTCCGGGATGGATATGTAATCTCCAATATTGTTCGTTTGTATTTCAAGAGGTAAGTATAAAGTTCACCCATTTTTAGCATCCTCACAGCACTTCGTACGTGGTTGATAACAATAAAACAAATTAAACAAATGGAATAAATTTTACGTCATTGCACAACTAGCGCATCAAAGTTGTTATTGGTTGTGCGCTTTCTTTCTCTGCCCCCCCCCCCCTCCAACCTTGACGAGAAATCGCCGCCGCTGAGCATGGCAATAGCTTGTTTACATGATAATACTTACTCTTTGAAGCGACTCATTGGCAAATCTTTGATAGTTCCCAGTACAACCGGTCTTCCAGGGGCATTGGCAGTAGTGCTATAAAACTGGGGATGCAAGAAAAAAAATCCACTAAATTCAATCTATTATAAAGAAATCATCATTTTGGCTTTGATCTGAATAATTTTATACCAATCATTATTAAAAAAAAAATAATAATCTGGAAAAAGCAGGAACTTCAACATTTTTTTAACATTCAGTCCAATTTGTCTCACCTTCCTTCTTTTACTAGGAGGTTCGCCATCTTTGGTCTGCTGTAATCTGCAATGACAAAATATAAAAAATTTCTGAAAGTATAACATTTTCATTCAACTACAGCGTGCTTGGCCAAGCGGGTCTGTAGGTCTGAAAATTGGGATAATTTCTCTAGAACCCGTTAAAGAATTATCCTCTATTTAGATCTGGGTCTAGAAAAACCGTAAGGGTGGCAAGGGTGGGCAATTCAAAATGTCACCAACCCTACCATATCTGATAGTAACACTTTAGCAGGAATGGCTTTCAGCCTTGTATTGGGTGATTTCAATGATAAAAAAAAAGGAAAAAGAAAAAAAACACCATTAGGCCAAGGTGCTGCAGTCTTGAGCAAGGCGTTTTGTCACACTTGCCTCTCCCCTTCCAGGGGCCGATTTCACGAAACTCTTCTTAACTTATGACTCATCTTAGGACTTAAGACGAGTTCCTGCTCTAAGATCGATCTTAGTTAAGACGCGTCCTGAGATCAATTTCACTAAACCCTTCTTAAGCAAGACGCATCCGAAATACTGATAAACGAACCGCTAATTATTGGACGAGGATGACCTTTCGCATGCAACGGCTGTATCATGTTCAATTTGGCACTTTCGCGTAACAGCCGTCGGATGTGTACGCGCATGCAGTGAATTCAAGATGATTGATTGGTGATTGTTTTGGATGAAAAATTTAAATGCCGATTCATAAATGCCTCAGCGAGTTTCATTATCCCTTTTGGTCGAGAGCCTGTCACGTGGGTGTGTTTAAACGGTTGTTAACAACGGCTGTTAAAAACGGTTGTTTAAACACGGCGCGTCATAACCTACTGTTTTCAGCCGATACGCAACAGGGAGAGCGTAGTAGGTGCGCGCACAATATGTACTGAACTTCATAATGTAAGACAACGCTATTAAATGCACCCGTATAAAATGCTGCATTCGTGTTTTGTCTTTTTTACGAGAGGTTTTTGCATTTTCGTAAGGGTCGTGACCGCTGTTAATGGACCTCGCCTTTGGCTCAGTCCATTAACAGCGGTCACGCCCCTCCTCGGTTATTATTGACGTGGTAAAGACCAGTGGGTCATCACACTTTTATACCCTTATTAATATTACACTCACCTGGGTATCGGGCTCCAATTCATCTCCAACCCTTTCTAGAACTTGGAATATTCCCTGCCTGGTGAACCTATATCTCTTGAGGATTTCCTCGTCATTTAGATTATCCAGTGGATTTCTTCTATCTCGGAATATCCTCTCTCTCCTAATTGCCCGCCGAGCTTTGTAATCAGCGAGAAACATAAGCGCCATTGTTGCTTTTCAGTAAATTGTACATGTTCGCATATAGATAAGACGACCCCCAGACCGATCTTAAGTTAGGACGAGTTCAGCCGCGTTGCTAAGGAAGTTAGGACGTGTTGAACGCGTTCTAACTTTGGTGAAATTGATCCTAGGACGAGTCGCGAGTTAAGACGAGTTACTCTTCCTAAGACGCGTCTTAGCGTTTCGTGAAATCGGCCCCAGGATTATCATGGGTAACTGTGAGTACAGAGTAGGTTCAATGTTGTACATGTACATACAGAAATGGTTCCATGGTTTAATTTCCACATTATGATCAAGAATAATTACAAATAATCGAAGCATTTTTTGTTTAATATAAAATGGCTCCATACAGGGCATAAAATGAGTCCGCATGTGATGCACTTTGAAAATTTAATATAAACAAGCACGAATTCGTGCAGGAGCCGCGTCATTGGTGACCTGCGTGTGTGACAGTTCCGTCATAGACACATGCACAGTACAGCCTGCGGTCTCATTGACTTTGCATGTATGAGAGTTTCGTCAAGGAAATCTGTAACGTGACTGTCACGTGACTAAACGAATTTGGCACAATAATAAGAACAACAACGCTAAGCGCTTATAGAGCCCCGTCCGCGATGCGACACGGCTAACAAAAAAGTATTAAATGCATACAATCAGGACAAGAACTAATTACAATTTTTAGACTAATTTTTGTTCCTATTCTTTGTTCATTTTGTTTTCTATTATGGTTTCATTATTGTCCTTGCACATTTTATTGGATTTTCTTTTGGCATGCAACATCCAAAATATTGTACCAGCACTCTACCGAATGCCGTTTCCCATGTTGTATCATAAAGTTAGCACGTGATCTCTGGCTATACGGCATTATGGGTTTATAACTTCTGACTAGCGCCCACCCGAACAAAGACACTGACAATCTGGGAGAGTCCCGTTTGAGTCCTGCTCTGGCCAGTTTTCTTTGTTCACTTTGAAGATTTATTGTTATCTTCTTGAATTTGTATTTTTGGGGGTTAGTTACTCCAATACCTTGCCATGATGTTACAATGACTTTTCACCAATACGGAAATTAATGTTTAATGAAACGAAATATTTTCATGTGTGCATGAGTACCTTCCATGATGAGTATGGATACAGCCAAAGTTCTGCAATAGTGGTACTGCGTGTAACTATTTCAAAATCAGGTCATTCAGGCCACTCACAATTTCTGTAGTTCTCCATTTGTTTCCTTGTGTGTGAACGTCACCATAATTTCCATTGGACTCTGTAATAAAAACAAATCTTGCATCACGTTGTCTTTATTTATTGATTTATTTAATTTATTTATTGATTTATTTGTTATTCAGCATTCAGCCGGGATAGCCCACGAAAGTCTGTCGACTTATTTCCAGTGGGGTCCCATATGATAGAAGATGAGGAAGGAAGTTACAGTTTTAGACGTGGGAGGAAAACCCCAGAGAATAATTCTGGAGAAAACCCACGGAACCGGGGTCACAGTGGTGTGAGGCGAGGAAAGTACCACTACACCAACCTGATTCTTGTCATTGGTGGGGTACAGTCGACTCTCAATAATACGAGGTCCTCTGGACTTACGCAAATATCTCTCGTATTATCCGGGCTCTCGTCCTATCCGGGCTGCAGGTTTTCCCCTTTATTGTGTATAAATGTGACGTCTGGATAGGCCCCAACCACAATGTAAATGCCACGCACATCATGTCGATAAAATTGTATTGCTTTATATTGGTTATAAAAATGTTGCAAGCAGATTTTGAATAGAACAAGCAGCAATATTTAATAAAACAACACCTGAACACAAGAACAAGACCGCTGGTTCACCGAACGGGCGATTTGGAGCTGCCTAGATCACTGCAAAACCACTGCATTACAATGTAGCTACACGCACGTACATGTAAGTATTTCAATCACACATACAAATCTTAATGTGGCTCTTGTTAGTTGGTAACAATCACGGAAACTAGCACAAGGCACAAGAAAGGAGGAAACCAGTGCACTTTTTTGTTGACACAGAGGGCGTTTCTCGATCGTGGGGGTGCATTAATGACTAGTTTTTACGGTAAAATTTGTCAAAATGTTGGGGTGCGACTGTCGGGGATTAATAAGCTCTAACATGTCTAAAATAAATAAATAATCATGGGGGGGGTAAATTCAATGTTTTGAGAACTTTACAAACGGGCTTGATATTACTGAACAAACATTCTGCTTTTCAAGACTGATTTTTTTGTTCGGTTATTTTTTTCCAGCTGGCTGGAAGGGGAACAAAAGCAAGTGTGATGTTTCACACTTCGGAGTTAGTTTACGCAATTCCTTTTTCGGCATTCCGGCGGCATGAAAGCTGCCATAATGTTAACAATTACCCCTGCACGGAACCGCAAATGCCCATTGTCCACCTTTTAATAGCCCCTCTAGCGGCACGTACGAGACACATACAGCCAATGTCTACGTGGAGTAAAAACCACAGTGCAGAATTAGCGAGCATTATGACTGCGCCATTATCACAAACAGGTGATGTATGTGTACGTAGAGTGAAAATCAAAGTGCAGAATTAACGAACATTAATTACAAAAACTTTTCAAATTGAATGGATTCGCTGATTGACAGGTCGTTTTCGTGGAATACATGTGTTTGCGCTCAATCGGGCTACAAAAAATGCTCGTCTTATCCGAGTTCTCGCGTAACCAGAGCTCGTAATAATGACATTTGCTCCCATAGGGATGTGCATAATTCGGTCGGGACCAACGAAAATTCTTGTCTTAACCGAGTTCTCGTGTTAACCGAGCTGTTATTAACCCTAACCTTCCCAAATCCTCCAAAATCCTCTTTGCAAAATGGAGGAATTTGGAGGATTGAGGGCACTTGGAAGTTGATGCATTGGAGGATTTTGCAGGATTGAGGTTACTAGGGGTTTTTGCCCCTGCAGGAATATGGAGGATCCAGTTTATCAGGCTCAATGTGATACATGAGGATTTTGGAGGATTGAGGTTACTAGGGGTATGCAAAAAAAACCTAGAGGATTTTGGAGGATTCATGCTATGATCACCATAAGAGGATTTTGGAGGATTCAGGTTATATGGAGTTTTAACACTTTGAAATCAGAGGATGTTGGAGGATTCAGGTTACATGCGGGGAAAATGATGTAGGGAGTTAGGGTTAACGAGAGTCGACTGTATACCAAAATCGGGGATGTGCAGCCAAGCGTACATGCACCACCCCACCCGCCTTTCATGTGAATGAAACCTGTTTGAAAAAGCGCCATCCATTCATTACAGAATATAGTCGAAACATAAATGGACTGAGTATGCACAGGAATGTGCGTATAGAGGACAACCGGCCAGGTGGTTTTTGTCAAACCATGGCTATGGCCGTCGTCCGTATTCAAGAGGGCATCAACGGGAAAAATCACTTTCAAATTAACACTATTTTTCCAATCTCTACGAGGTACATGTATTACCTTAAAATGGAAGCTGACACCCAATGCATCTCCCATAACCGGTCCACAGACCCACTTGTACACCTCCTTGATGGAAGCAATCATGCCATGTATGGATTTCTTGTACAATTT
The DNA here is from genome assembly GCA_037893225.1 of Hippasteria phrygiana. NCBI lineage: Eukaryota > Metazoa > Echinodermata > Asteroidea > Valvatida > Goniasteridae > Hippasteria > Hippasteria phrygiana. The sequence goes on along the minus strand of JAZGUH010001086.1, from coordinate 42,659 downwards.
ACTGCCAACAAAATCAAATTACAACGTTGATATTAATGTGACTTCAAAAACAACAGACAATAAATATGCCATTCTTGACAAGTATTTCTGAGCTACATGTACATGTATGTCCATATTATAATATGCCGTGATTATCAAAAACTTAACCACAAACATGAATTAAACTGCTGCAAACTGCTGACTGGATTGACCTGAATTATACAAAACAAAATTAACTTGCCTTAACGTTTCAAACTTAACCCTTTAACCGTCAATCGTACAAATTTGTACTATATGAATATTAGAGAACCTGCATAGATTAACAAACCCTTTTAGAAAATGTGTCAATAGAGGGCGCCCTGATCATCTTCAAGACCACTGCAATGTATTAAAATAAATAGCATTGCAGCCATTTTCACACATTGATATATCGGTAAAACTTAGAGATTTTCAGTTTCCACCTTCAAATCCAAGACACTTTTTGGATGTGATTTTGATGTGTTTCCTTGAGGCGATGGAGCCCCATGATGAAATTGATTGCTTTTATGCATAATTGTTCCTTGGGCCTTATAGAATGATTCCAGCTGTGTTCTGGATTTTATTTACATGCTTCAAGAGCCAAGACATCAACAATTTGGAGAAAAAAACCACCTGGATTCATGCTTTGTAGGTCATGACCTCCTTTCCACTCCCTCATATTTTGGCATCACACGAAAGAGGAGAACAAGGGCTTTCCAAAAATCTATACCTTTATTGGGTTATCTCAAAAGAATAAGTCGTACTAAGCTGGAAAACATTCAAGTAGTAAAACATGTGCCACCCTAAAAAAAAAATGACGGTTAAAAGATTAACCCTAACACTGCTGAATCTTTCAATATCAATACAAATTTACACACACCCTGGGGGGTTAGGGTTAAGCAAGTTTAGGTCCGAAACATTAAGCCAGCAAATTTTGTTGAATAAAATTAACATGAACTTCGTAAAGACAAAAAAGCTGTTGAACTTTTCTCACCTAAATGCCGACTTTAAATGAAGACTGATGCATTCCTGCAGACAAAAAGGTAACAAAAATTATGTTATTTCTACAGGATTTCTTTTTTGGGAGCAAGTTTGTAATATCAATGCTAATTGGTCAATCTCACAGCCATTGAATATGAACCTAAATACTCCAACCCAAAGTTACCGTTGTTAGTACAAAAATGGCTTGAGCATTTTCTAATGAATATCGCCCCAAAATGAGTCATTCACATGAAGATTTAACCCTTTCATGCCCAAATTATTTTTCTTACCCTGTTTTATTTAAAGTAGCACCTGATAGATTGGGCTGAGACTTTAAAGTCCCGTCGGGAATGGATCAAAGCTGCTACATGTATGTCCGTGCTCCGACTGAAAATTTCAATTTGATGCATTTCCCCCAACTAACAAATTATGGAAGAAAACCATATTTTTAAACAAAAAGGCATTTACGACACTGCACTCTCTTGATCCAGCCACCCGTCATATATGTGACCCGCTCCGGAAAAAGGTATATTATGTCGCAAAATATATAAAATGAGTTTTATTTAAGTTTGGAAAGCCCACAATGTAGGCTTTCATTTGGTACATGATAGAGCTCCAAAGCCCTTTCCGTTCTGGAGATATCGCGTTTTTGCATATTAATTAGTTCTATGGAGTTCAAATTGCACAACAGAAAAAACAGGCTTTGAAATAGCTAGTTCTAATACAATGCAATGGAACAATGCACTCTAAAAAGGTTATTTTTTCACTTTATTCACTGAAATCAACATTGTTGTGCACCAAACCTGAAACTTGAGATAATTAAGATGTCATTAAAAAAAAATGAATTTTGACGAAAAATTTCACCCTCTCAACGTTGAAAGGGCCATTACACGTAAATGCATAGCGCGACTTATATCACCTTTTTCTGGAGCGGGTCACATATACATACGTCACTGCAGCAAGCACGTGCGACTGTGTGATTGGTCAGCAGTTTACTTGAATCATTGCCAACTGCATCGTGGTTGCGTAAGCGCTTCTTCAAAGGATTTGCAGTGACAATTAAAAGGCCGCTTTGTGTCTTTCGCCTTCCTGGGCTGGTCACCAGCAGTTCCCTTTGATCGTTGTAAGTTGCACTGGAGCGAATAGGCAGCTGCTCCAATGATACTATGGATGCTAATAGCCTCTTTGTTGCTTATCTATACCCGAGTTTAGGTTTATTGATTGCGGTCCTGGGAGATTCCTTAACCTAACAAAAGGATTCCAGTTTCTTCTGTGGCCTAATTATGCAAGTCTATTTCTGCACCTGGCGATTTTGAGTTCGACTTATCTGGAGTTAGTGTGGCCATGTTTATACATGATTTGCTATTCTTTTCACGGGAATAAATTCTTACTTCGAGTTAACCGGGTTTTCGAGTTAACCGGGTTTTCGAGTTAACCGGGTTTTCGAGTTAACCGGGTTTTTGAGTTAACCGGGTTTTCGAATTAACCGGTTTTGACTGTATATTGTTTTATTATGTGCTAGGCGCAAAGACTGATATACATTAATATTATAGGAATTAGGAGTAAATTTGAAACTTACAAAATCTTTTACATGTATTTATCTTCTTTTGTGGTATGTCTCATTGGAAAGTTCTTAATTGATCTAATGCTAACAAACAAGCAATTCAATTTGAAACTTTATGTTTCAGCGTGACACACCCCCAAAAGCAGGGACATAGCTGCTTACGGTTTATTAAACCCTGGATTCATTGAAATTCTTGTTTATACATATTGAAAATAAAAGTTTCCTTCCTGATAAAATTGTTATCAATGCTGACTATCAATGCGGATGTGGGACAATAAAAAATACAGTAAGTATGCTTTTCACACAAAATACCCACCAAAGTTGGCCCTTTTTCCTGTTTTTCTTTTATAGGAAAAACCCATTTTAAGAATGACTTTAATAAATTGTATGCGATTGTTTTGAAATCTTGAAAACGTCCCCAAAATTTCCAAACCTGTGTAAAAAAGATCCTCAAAAACTGTTCTTTTTAATTCAGTCTAGTTCCATATGTGACCCGCTCTGCAAAAAGGGCACATAAGTCGCTGTATACTTTTACGAGTTATGAGCCGTTCAATGTGAAGAGGGTGAAAAATTCTTCAAACAAGTGATTTTGAAGGGAGGGAATTTGTTGCATCTTTGATACCTATATTATTCTATTTCATAACCAAAATCTTTGATTTCAGTGAATAAAGTTGGAAAAAGAATGTGTTTTTGTCGAGTGCTTCCATGTATTGCTTTGCTTTTATTTTTTTTTAAATGGCTTGTTTCTCCTTAAGTCATTTCAAGAAATTCCTGAAAACAAACATGCAAATTTATAAATATCTCGCGATTGCAAAATGCTACAGACCTCAGACATATACCATATGAAAGCTTATAAAATGGCCTTTCCAGCTATATATAAAACACTATTTTCAAATTTTGCAACATAAGTGCCCTTTTTGCAGAGCGGGTCATGTTTCCCATTTTCATGTGAAACTCGGTCTTTTTCCCCATATAAGTCACCCAATACAAGGCTACATGTAAAAGCCACTCTAGGTAAAGGACTATAGAGGTGGTGGGATTGGCCACACTTTTAGGTTGCCAGCCCTACCATTACAGTTTTCCTGGGCCAGGATGTGAACAGAGGATATGTGGAGCAAAGTAATGCTAGACCATTTAACTTTGTCAGACACAGTTCAGGCCTTGAATGAGGTCAAACTGTTAGTGGTAGTGCTGTGCATCTGAACCGGGTACCCGAGTAGCCGACCGCTAATGTCAGGAACTGGTTCCAGATTATGGAATCGAGTACCCGTGACCCAATTAACATATTTCACAGACAATGGGAGAAGAAAGTTTTTGAATGTCATTTGTGGGCAATTTTCAAAATGAAAACTACGGTACATGGAAAAACAAAACAGATTTAACATTTATGACACTTGTAAAAATGTATGCAGCTTACACCATAAAGCTACAGAGCTCACTGTACACACTTCCATCTTGCTGCATTGATGCACCGATGTGGTAGGATTAACGTGCGGACCTTTACATGTACTAACAATATGAACAGCATTTTCCAAGATTTGGGATTGGCTTTCTTTTACGGGTACCCGGGTACCCATGTGCCCGTGCTATTTTCATAGGGTACCTGAATCCCGTACTACCCATAAATGCATACCTAAAAACACTGAAAAACTGGAACAACTCACCTCTCTGATGAGAAGCTGTAGGGGCAGTGTCACTGACATGGTGAAGTTTTCAAAGCCAAAATCCGCCTCCCGAACCTTGTCTGCTAGCTGTGGAAATTACGAATTCAAATTTTGGAGTAATCAGTCTGAGCATAAGAACCTCATCAACAGTGGCATAATTATTGGAAGCATAGGGGGAACGTGCCCCAAAATTAAAGGTAGTGTACATGATTGGTCATTGTTGCAATTATGTTAGTATTTTATAGGAAATATCATTCCACTGACCTGTTCAAAGTTTCGTGTTGTTGGATGGTGAAAAAAAAACGAGAAAAACCGCATTCGTTTTCAACCGTCGGGCGGATGATAGCCTTTAGTAAAGGTGCGCGTGGCTACCTGGATGCGTGATGCACCCCGGATATGCCAGCGTGTCCGGGGCGCGCCACTCATCCGGGTAGCCATGCACGCCTTGACTAAAGGCTACATTTGTTACAGAAGGCAGTTTTTCAACGATTGCCGGCCGGCACAGCAGTCAAATTCATTAATGTGCATTCGTGTCCGACATTTCAGTGTCTCCCTAATTCCACAGCTCCTATTTAGAGGCAAAATGTTACTGTCGAAAGTGAGTTGCATCGATAGAGAATGGTCCAAAACATAAATATACCAAAATTCATGGGGCTAGGATAAGGGAAACTGGGGTTAGGCTTCATGAAAGTTGAAAACATTTTGTGCACGCGTCTATGGCAATGTCTCCCAAATGACCCATCGTATGTAATTCTTATATGATAGAGACATGTTCCACATATTGGCTTGTATTTTTTTTTGTATCACAAACGACAAATTACAAATCAGAAATGCATTTAGTCCAATAATGATTGGAGGCGATACTCGCCCTGGACCTTCATCACGGATGCCGATACAAAAATCCCTGCAATACAGTTTACTTATTTGTAATTTGTACAACATACACACACGCAGTTGAAACGTCGACCTCCAAACGTGAACGTCCTATTGTTCCCTCTGTGCAGTCATGCATGAAAACTAATCCAGTAAAAATGTCACCAAAAGAAGCAGGAAGAGTTACTCTAAAAGTACATATTGCTACAGAATAAAACTATGGCCAATTAAAAAAGTGTATAGTTTTTTTTTACTCACACTGTACTACCTTTAACCAAATTTATGCAAAACACGACACGTGCACATACCACTAGGCACATTTCAATATTTGACACGCTCTACAAAAAAGGGTATGCAAAAACACACACAGGGCTGTTCTATGTGAACAGGGTGAAAAAAAATCATAAAAGTGATTTTTCTTTTTTTTGTCGGCTTCTATTTTATCTATATTTTCAGAATTTTTGTTCAGAAACGTCAATATTGATGACTAACCCTAACCTTCCCAAATCCTCCAAAATCCTCTTTGCAAAATGGAGGAATTTGGAGGATTGAGGTTACTTGGAAGTTGATGCATCGGAGGATTTTGCAGGATTGAGGTTACTAGGGGTTTTTGCCCCTGCAGGAATATGGAGGATCCAGGTTATCAGGCTCAATGTGATACATGAGGATTTTGGAGGATTGAGGTTACTAGGGGTATGCAAAAAAACCCTTGAGGATTTTGGAGGATTCGTGCTATGGTCCCCATAAGAGGATTTTGGAGGATTCAGGTTATATGGAGTTTTAACACTTTGAAATCAGAGGATGTTGGAGGATTCAGGTTACATGGGGGGAAAATGATGTAGGGAGTTAGGGCTAAAGCTGAAAAATTGCTAGAAATTACGTCCATGTCATTTCTTTCTACTTGTAATGTATAAAGGGCTATATCTCTAAATTTACTTGCGTTAAATAGGAAAATATGAGTATGCAAATGTCAAGATATCTCGAGAAGACAAAATGCCATAGGGCTCAAATCTACACCCAATTAAAGCTTAGGATGTGACAAATTCAACTAAACACAACACAAAAAGTAAGTCCCCCCCCCTAAATGACCCCTCACAGTTTCTTAAGTAAGAACTTTTCAAAGATCACAAAAAATATTTCTGTGGGTGTTAGGCAACTGTTGTGTGAAAATTAAGGGTTTCCTTTTATTCATGGTTGACTGAGCTCAAATTGAAGACAAAATGACCCAATTTCAAAATTCACAAGACTGTGTGTGCATGCCTGTATGATGGCAGAAAACGTGTGTGGCGTCGAAGTGGAGAACAGCATGCTGAGTGTTGTGTGCAACCTGTGACATCCTTCGGTGGCGGAAGCATCGTGGTCTGGGCTGGGATAAGTCTTGTCAACAAAACACCACTTGTTCAGATCAATGGCAATTTGAATGCGCAACGATATGTTGACGATATCCTGCGTCCATATGTTGCACCGTATGCCGCAGCCCATGGTGATGGATTCGTCTTCATGGACGATATCGCCCATCCTCACAGAGGGAGAGAGGTGAACGCCTTCTTGGCTCATGAGGGGATCCAGAAAATGGTTTGGCCGGAAAATTCACCAGACCTCAATCCCATCGAGCATCTTTGGGACCTGTTGAAACGATGTGTATGCCCGTATTCAAGCAGAAAGCACTCTGGAGGACTTGTCGCGATTACTGCAGGAAGAATGGATGGCTAATCCCTCGGCAGCGGGTGACCAGACTCATCAACACCATGAGAAGATGATGTCTGGAGGTCATTGCCAAGCGTGGTGGATACACACGTTATTGAACATTAATGTTAATCTGCTTCTCAGTCATCTGCAGTAATAAAGTCACTTTTGTGAATTTTGAAAATGGGTAATTTTGTCTTCAATTTGTGCTCAGTCAACCATGAATAAAAGGATGCCTTCAATTTTCACACAACAGTTGCCTAACACCCACAGAAATATTTTTCACTAGATGTAATCTTTGAAAAGTTCTTACTTAAGAAACTGAGGGGTCATTTAGGGGGGGGGGACTTACTTTTTGTGTTGTGTTTATATACATAACTCATTTTTCAAATTTTGCGACATAATACCCATTTTTGTAGAACCGGTCATGTATAGAGTGGTTAAGATGTAAACAAAGGGTACATGGTCTAAAGTAAAGGCAATCTCCCAGTGGAAAATTTAACAGTATTGGAGAGATCACTGGGGAGCTAGAAGTGTGACACATCTTATTCCAATATTTCAACACTCACATCCTGCACGTGGCTCTTTGTACACGGACCCTGCAGTATGCCGAGGCACACAGTACAGACTCTTTCTGACATGTGAGAAGCTGGATCCAAAGGCTCCTCATCAGGGTGTGCCATTTCATCCTCAGCTGCAGGGCTGGAGAGAGAACTGTTATCTTTGGTCTCCAGCAGTTGAGATAATACCTGTGAAGGGGGAACACTGGTCATCAGGGCTGTAGTCGAGTCCCTGCAAGTCCTTTCACATGTCCTTTCACATGTCCTTTCACATGTCCTTTCACATGTCCTTTCACATGTCCTTTCACATGTCCTTTCACATGTCCTTTCACATGTCCTTTCACATGTCCTTTCACAAGTCCAGTCACAAGTCCAGTCACAAGTCCAGTCACAAGTCCAGTCACAAGTCCAGTCACAAGTCCAGTCACAAGTCCAGTCACAAGTCCAGTCACAAGTCCAGTCACAAGTCCAGTCACAAGTCCAGTCACAAGTCCTTTCATAAAGCCAGTCACAAGTAACTGGATGAACAATGACAAAGGAATGCCTTTGTCAAAGCTCATTTGAATAGCTTGTGATTGGAATTAGGACTGGTTTGTGATGGACTTCCAAGGGACTTGCAGGGACTTATGATGGATTTGTGATGGACTGACTACAGCCCTGCTGGTCATACCGTGAACAGAGGGTTCTTTTAACCCTAACCTCGCATGAAGCTACAAAATACTTGTACAATGCTTGTAGTAATTTTTAGTATTTTGTGCTTCACCCCAAATAAAGTACGTAGACATTACGTAGGAAAGATTTTACTTTAATACCCCCTACCAAAATCAGTCAGGAACAGCAAATCTTGGAAAATAACTATCCATCTGTGTTCAGAATTATATAAACACTTGGCACAACCTTTAAATTTTTGAATTTTGTTGGGAAATTTTCGTGAAATATAGGGGAAGAAAGTTTGTGTTTTCTGTATCAGATTGGCACAGTGCATTGAGGCATCTTCTACATTTGTACACCAAATTTCAAACAACGACTTAAACTACATCTAAGCCAGCACATCTAAATAGCAACCCCATCCCACCATTGGCATGATACTCCAGAGGAGGCGTTGCCAATTAACCCTAACAGCCCAAGGCTTTTTACTAGAATCCTTCCCTAACCACACAAACTCCAACACTGTGTAGTAAACCAATGGCACATTCTTTGTACTTAGACAAAATCAGGGCATCAAGTCCCATGCAAAGTGATGGTGCCAAGGCTCTACAGTACCCAATCACACAAAATTCAACACAAATGGGGTGTTTGATTTTGGCAGGTTAGGGAAGGTTAGGGTTAATGAACCAGAACCAGTATGGTAACTCAAAGTGTTCACATACAATGTACATGTTGATTTCTGCCTAATTTGTTTACAGATTTTGTTGACATAGGCCTAAATCTTGAAATAACTGGTTGTGCCACATGTTTAGATAGTTGTTATCAAGGAGGGTTGGTTATTTTGTAAGATTTTGGTGAGGGGTATTAAAGTAAAATCTTTCCCTGGTGTTCAGAAATTTTACGATACAACCTAGGAAACGACATTGAGGGGATCACTAAACGATACAACTTTTTAGCTTTTTAAAGTTCTCATGACTAGATTAATATTTTTTTAACAAGTGATTGAGGAAAAACATTTGGTTCGCTGGTTGGCTTTCTAGAGATATGTTGAGTAACAGCAATGATGACTTAGCCTTACCACCTGTGGATCATTGTACAAAGATTGTCTCTTGACTCCTATGAGTCTCAGAATGCATCTGTTGCAGCATCCACATTGTTGAAGTTCTCTTATCACAGTGCGACACTCCTCCACCTCAAAATATGTCTGTACATTTGGCTGAATGACAAAAACAATCATTGTAATTGGTTCAATATGTATACACATACCTGTATATTGTAGCCCCTGGAGTATGGCAGAATACTTTAATGCACTGTACATGTTAGGCACACATCTAATCTAACCACAGGTAAAGCTTGTGCACAGTACAGCTGTGTACAGTGTCCTAATTTGTGATTGTGCATCTGAAAATGCAATGCACAGGCTTATACATTGTACCACTCATTTACCTGTGGTTGAACATGTGGCTAACAGTGATGAAGTCAAAACCATCAAAAGACCACACAAGACCCTACAGGACCAGCACAAGACCTTCAGTCTTAATTCAAGTCTCAAGCTGTTCAAATGAACTGTAATAAAATCATTCCTTTGTCATATGCCTGTTACTTGTGCCTGTTACAAGCTGGTCTTGTGCCTGGTCTTGTAATGGTCTCGACTACATCACTGGCTAAGGACAGCACAGCGAGTACCTCAGACACACTCGTAGGGATGTCTAGTCCAAATGTAGCATTTCAGCTTCTTTTCTGACTTTCATAAAAAGTTTTTGCCAGACTTTAATATGCATCGATGACCTTCAAACTCACTCAAACATTGTCAAACTCGCTTTGAGAAAGATGTAATAATTTAATAACTTACTGAATAAACTAATTTTAATTCATTTTTAATTCATTTACAAAATGTAAGTAACTGACATAAAATTTATCTAACATGTCTAAAGTACATTTTGTAGTTTCCCCCCATTATTTAGTGTTATGCACCTATCAATTGTCTCCCCCCCCCCCTCCCACCAGCTGCCCCACCCCATGTCAGGATTGTCATTTCGGAAGTGACCAAAACCCCCACCATGGGGCACTGCTCTTCTTAGTCTGAAATGGGTGGATTTGGGGGTTAGTATTTTATAGGAAATATCGTTTCACTGACCTGTTCAAAGTTTTGCGTTCTTGGATGGCGAAAACAATAATAGAAAAACGACGTTCGTTTTCAACTGTCGGGTGGCAGTTAATTGGATTTTTTATAGCGCCCTCTGGTAAAATAAGCCCAATTTTTGTAAACGGGATCGTTTTCAATTGGTCACAACTACGCGAGTCGACTGGTTACAACCCATCGCTTCGGTACACTACACGACACACTTGTACTATAATTGCAACCTTGTGCCCGTTTTTGGATTGTTAACCCATTTTAGACGAAATGTGGACTAACTACATTTGGTCAATAGAGGGCAATATTAAACAAATCTGTTACGCAGAACAATCGTTGGAAAACAATACAATTTCAACTTTTCGTGAAAACGACAGCACACCAGATGCCATCATTTCACAGGATGATTGAGATTGCTATTACATGTACATGTACTAGTGAGGTATTTCATAATAATTCAGTAAACAAATAATTTGGAGGATTACCAATCGTGTACACTTGCTTTAACATCCTTCAGACTCGATCAGAGTCTGAGCAAGTGGGCGTACTGTACAACAAAGGGGTCTATTTAATGGCTAACCCTCTTCCACGTCCTAAATTTCCAGCAAAAAAAGTCACAGAAAGACTACCGTAGATGCAACAATGTGAATGTGTTTTACATCCGCCAGTAAGGATCAAAGAATTGAAAGCTGAAGCAGCAGGGGTTTCAAAATAAGCCGGCAACCGACGAATTTGACCGGCTATTTGAACTTTTGCGCTCGCTACTTTTTTTCAATCATGAAAAAAAAAACACCCTTCCCTGAGCTACTGCTTTGGGGGAATAGATCCTTGTTTTTAGTAGAAATTTTATTTTGTTTGTTCACCCCAAAAAGAAGTCTTGAACGGACCGCGCGCGTGCAGACCTACATTTGTGTACACATCCACGTTCATGCGATAATTATGCGTGCGAAGCTTAGTGCGGCATGAATCGTGCATGTCGTGTCAATGTCCAGCCGGAAGTATGCGCATGCGGCAAATATGGACTATCATATGGAAAAACCCTCCTGAGCGTGCGTATTGCAAAATTGTGCAGAGCGAGTCTGTTGTTTGGGGGACTTTAAATCATGCAACACCGAAATGTATAGTCAGGTCCCACCATCGTTATTATGTGTGTTGTCCGTGCGGCAAGTCTAGTAGCTAGACACGTATGCTTACATGCAATTGCAAAACGATTTTGGAACCGAACTCGACAAGATCATGGAGGAAGGAACATGACAAGCAAAATCGACCAAATCCCGTTGATAACCAACAAACACATAACAGTTGTTTTATTTCTCCATCAATCAACAAGGATAAGAATTTATTTCAATCAAAACTTTTGACAAGACTAGCGGTTGAGTGTGTGATAAATTGAAGGTGTGGATAATTCCACGTGTGGCCAACGTGTTATACGTTAATGTGTCTTATTCCTCCATGATGCATCGTGCATACTCGGCTAGTCGGCCAGGCATTCCGGCACGTTGTACGGCATGGAGTACCGCGGCACAGTGACTCCGCGTGCAGTTTGACGGTGATCGCAAAAACGTCGGTATCATTTTTGGGATGTTTAGTTGATTGTCAATCAAGAATCCTTGATATTTTAATTTTATTTTTTTATTTTATTTATTTCTTATCCTGGGTAGCCTGATCAGTGCAAATGCACTGTTCTCCCTCAGGGTCCACATGGTCCAGCTTTGATTGAGAGATGATAAAGGAAATTTCAGTTTTAGTAGCAGGAGGAAAACCCCAGAACAGTTATTCATGGGGAAAACCCGCGCAATTAGGTAGGGACTAAAAACCCAATCCACATAGTGCGCACCTGGTGGGAATCGAACCAGGGTCACCAGAGGTAGAAGGTGAGGAAAGAACCACCACACCATCCTTGACATGTATATGTTTGTACTTACATGTACACAAGATAAAACTGTCATTAGTAGTGTCTGTATAAAGGATGATTTTAGAGTGTCAAATTTATTTGGTTGTGAATTTAAAAAAAACAAAGCAGAAATGTCTTTAACCCCTTGCCACCGGGTGGCGCCGGGGCACCAGGCCGGGTTATGCAGCCAAGCGAAACGGAAACAAGAGGCTTGTGCAGCCAAGCATAACATACACAATACCCCGATAATGGATTGAAAATGCAGAAATTGATGTGTATAGACGTCACCTGGCCAGGTGGCAATTTCAATCTGCACGTATTTGTGTCAACCGTACGCAAGGGGTTAAGTACATGTACTGTACAAAAAAGTACAGTAGGACCTTTGAAACCCTAGTTTCAGATGCCAGGAAATGCCTAGATTGCACCAGAGAGCATCTACAATCCGAAAACTGGACCCCACATTATTCGGGGCTAGGACTCACTGCCGCCTACTTTCATCCATCTGCCTGCTACTCTAAAACTTTTTGAAACCCCTGAGCAGCATCCTCATTTCCTTAGTATTGTGACGTGACAGGGTGCACTTAATGTAGAAACCCTTAGTTTATATAGCACGCATAGCACAGCGTACTGGGCGTAGTGTCACACAGCAGGCATAGTGCGTAGACCCTGCATAGCGTGACGTGATTGGACGGTAGAGGTCACCGTTCCAGCCACATGCAGCACGCACGGCGCAAGCACACGTTTATTGCACAGCGAATGCAGATCGCGGGGCTATAAAAGGCAGAGAATAAGCGCTATTAAGGCTGTCTTGTCTTGTATTGGGCGAGATCACGAACACTTTGTTGCACTTGCATAGAGCGACAGGTGTTATTGGCAGTAGTGCGGCGTAGAGCAGGTGAGCTGAGGGGCTATATTGGTTGTGCGGTAAGGGTACCTCTTAAAGGAGCCCACGGTCGTTAATGGGGTTTGTTGCCGTGACTTTTGCAGGCTGCTGCGAGGGGGGGGGGGGGGGGGGGGGACTACCCATGAATTAGCCTTTTAAGCTTACGTACATGTAAGACTCAAATTACGCTTGTGGTAAACCCTGGGTACTCGATGTTTATAGTGGGTTTTCACTACTGACTGTATCATGGTTACGCAGCCCTCTGATAATTCAAATCAAGGAACGCCCTCTGTTGACAGCTACCAGAAAAGTAGAGTGAATAAACCAGTACACGTTGAGTTTTCTTAAGTTACACATCATATGGTGTCTTCCAGTTGTTTCTTATTGGTTGTCGAGTGTGAGGTTATCGTCATTCAATTAAAGACCCAGCAGGTAACGTGACCCGGGCCCAGTTTCTGCCTGTCCAAATACTGGAACGTACATGGGAAAGAGTTCCATATCCGGACATCACTTATTTTCCCTTAATATGACTTAAAAACTACCAAAAAGTGTAAATCTGATGAAGAAACACAAATTTAGGAGGGAAAAATTCAACTTATTCTTGGAAAATACTTTGACTTTTTCTGTCATGGCCCATAGACTTTGTGCACAAGGTATAAGTGATGTCCGGATATGGAACTCTTTCCTGTACATGTATACTTCCATCCCAACGGACGCGTCTCTAGCCACTCAGGGACCCTCCGGTACGTGCTGTCCGCGCCACACCCCGAGGAGGAGGACGAGAGCGCCCATGCCGAGTTCTCTCTCTTCCACCCCCTAGGGGCGTGACGTCACAGTATCTTTAAAACATTCACTTTCTATAGTACCTGTACTTTTGTTTATAGCTACACATAGCCAGCTACACATGGCCTGGGACTATTTGACGGAACGCAGGCCATGACGTATAGAGAATTTGTCAAGAAGTACAACGATTCCATTTACACATTGCACAAGCACTGTAGAAGCAGCGTGCCAACGTGCAACTAAATTCTCACTACGTTCCATAGACTGCGTTCCACAGATATGTTCTACTAGTCCGTGATGATCAAGTGTATTTTTGTGTGTGCGTGAACATGTATGTATGTAGCACGAACTACGGTAAATTCAAGATTGAATGTAAAGTCTATTGGAAAACAGTTGTTTGCGTATTCGGTGAGCGCGAACACGCGCTGTAGTATTCCTGTCAAACTTTGGATCTGGCATTCCGTATCGATGCTTGGGATTCATGCTTGAGATAATCTTATATTTTCCTTTTATTTAATCATTTATTGGCAAATAATTGTTGTGTTTGTTAATTGTAAATTATTTTTGTATTCCTAACAATTGATAAAAAAATGAGGCAATTGATACATATGCAGAGAGCAAGTTTCCTTGATACATGTACATGTATGTAGTTAATGCGTCACAACTTTTTAGGCTGAAATTGTACACCAAATGACCAACAATTTAAATCAACAAAAATCCGTAACTGTGCACAGGTTAATACCCTATCATGACCAATGACCCCTCATTTTATTTCTATTTGTTTACTCTTTCTTTTCAGTGATATAAGTTTATAACATTTAAAAGAATTGAAGCAACTTAAAATTGTCATGAATCTGCCTATTGTTGTATTACTATTATTTGTAACCATTTCACTATTTTTCTATTATTGATTGATTTTGATACTGTGGAAAATAAATAGAATCTTGAAACCTTGAAACTTTCCTAATCCTAGATCCATAAACTTGATCGGCACACGTGCGGAAGTGCGCCCTCTACTGTCGGCAATCTGTACGCAAATCTGTCGGAAACATTTTCAGGGTACATTTCTCTACTTAATATGCATATTTCTTCCAGTAAATTACGGCTTATAGGTAGAAAATATACGCCTCAAGTTCCGAACTGAACTACTGTTCAAGGAGTCTCTCTAAATTGAGCAGAAATTACCTTATTCGTTACTTTCTTCGTACTCTCCACTTCAACTTCTGAAGTCGCCATTTTTAATGTATCCCAGTAATGCATTGCGCATCCGGCTCGGTACAATATATAGAAGTATTATTTCCTTTAATTGAGCTATAAAAACTGCCACACTGAATCTTTTTTCTCCGTCAAAATTGTTTTATGTTTAACAATTTTTATAGGTCTTTTTTGCTTTATCTACGTGAATTTTTAGTATGCATTTTATTTTAAATATTTTTATATTTGTGACAAGCACATAGTCATGGGTGGTGGTATGCATGACAGCGGCGTGAATCATTTCTGTCTTGTCATTTTTTCTTCCCCTTAAATGTTGCTCTTTGATCGCACGAACTAAGTCGGTTATCTCCAAGTTGAAAGCATGTCTTCCGTTGTGATAGACACTCAGCCCAAACGAAATTCTGCTCTCTTGGATCATGGGGGCAGATCAATGGAAGAAATCACCGACGAATATTTCTCCTCCGTTAGCCCGATAGGGAGAAAAATTGTCACCGAAAAGCGAAAGTGCATGGACTCCCACCGGAGGGATTGGGAGCGTTTGACTCAAAAAGAGAAAGACTCCATTTTAGATGAATGGTTCATTGATCCCAAAATTCAACTAAGGTACGAGTTGAAATTGGGGAAGAAACCACCAGCAGCTGTGCCAGCTAGTTTTCCTCGTTATAAAGTTGACAGCAGAGAAAAGATTGTTCATTATTCAGAGCACGAAGATGGTTCGCAAGCACAAAGCAAGGAGGTAAAATATTGAGAATGTTTGGATCTAGTCTGTTTATGGGATTATTTTAAGTGAGTTAAAGGACATGACTAATTTACTTTAACCATTTAGCGCCTATTGTAAAATATGTCCATCTGCTCATCTAAAATAATTTTAAATTACTTTTAAATTTTTGCAGTTTTAGAACTGTATAATTTTCCGTTACAGAATACCGGTAAAACATGAATTGGCAGGAGTCTTCTCTGATTGATTAATATCAGTGACATATTCAAATCAGATTCAGACTGCTACATGTAGGTACTAAGATTACAACAGTCGAACTGTGCCATACGTGCGTTCGATAGCTTGAAAATTCCAGCTCTAGGCTCATGACGTGAGATTCTCCATTTAGAGCTTGAAAGACTTGCATATTAGTTCATAGCGGGTTTTGTTTTTGTGCCGATATATTCCGTTTTCCTGGATACGGAATTGCATTTCAGATAAATTTTGGCTATAATTTGACATGCTGTGGATTAATCTTATGCCCGGTATGGCAATGGTCTGGTTACACCCTTGGCCTTGCTACATGTACATCTATCATATCAACATAAAATAACTGAAAATTCCTACATATGTACATGTGGAGAGATTCAAGGCCAAAAATGTGTCGGTAACGGAATTACGTTAGAAAATGCATGCAGTAGAGTAGTCATGAGTAGTCATTCACGCAGCGACTGATCCCCGACTGATAAAGCGTTTTCGGCCTTTTTTTGGGGGGGGGGAAAGTAGAAAAATGTCTTAGGCAAAATATTTAACTAAAAGATTAGCAGTGATGAAGCCCTTAAAATCACTTAAACATTTTGAATCCTTATAGTATTTTCATCGTATCATTGAACCAAAAGAATTTGGTTGCCAATTGATTCCAACGGGAAAACCAACAATTGCAAAACAAATTCTAGCTCATGTAAATACTTTGGAGTAAGAGCAATAAATGGAACAGCCATACTTTTTCAGCAAAATCCTGATACTGTAATCCATTGGTCAATTGTCAATCAGAGCTCGACAAATCCCGGGCCCGGATTCCCGGGACAACCACGCCAGGCCTCCGGACAACCATGCCAGGCCTGTGGGCAACCGGAGTTTCCCGTGCTAGAGCCTGCCGGACCACCAACTGTATTGCACGTGATTTTTAGAGAATCAAACTTAATAATCATGGACCAGAACACAAAGTTACACAGATCAGCAGGTACATGTACATGTACAAGCAAAAATAACATTCAACATTCACCCACAAATACAGTTTAATATCATCGCCATTCAGTGACTTCGTATTCCAAGAAAAATATGTGAAATACTCATTTGCAGTGAGCTACTAGCTGCCATCATTTATTTTGGCTTGTACGCACTACTCACGCTTACATGTGCTTGGATGGAGGCATCGGGAACTAGTCTGATTGACCACGGTGTGCTGAACTACATGTACAAAATGTATGTACAATGTAGTTCCTGCCACATGCTATAAAAAAACAAGGCCGAAACCAGTCTGCACAAGCACGCACAGACACAGGTTATAAACATTCAGCGGGCATGTGAGGTTAAAAAGTTTTAAATTATTTTTTTTTGGCCGGGCGCTAGAGTCGGATATTGTGTGGAAAAAGCAAACGCTGTATTCTGATTGGATGCCAAAACACAAGTGAAAATGAAACATTTTCTGATTTCATCTAAATATGGTGATGCTGTGTCTGAAAAGAATCCAAAAAAGAACTTGAGTTTTATTTCCACAGTCCATACATGTATAGTACAATTTTAGAAAGTTTGCATTTGTTATTTTCATGTTAAGGTTTGGCCACTGTGTTTATGTAGGACTACCAATTTCAAACCTGGGGCTACCATTTTTCTCAGTGTGGTAGTCCGGTGGACTACCAGTTGAAATAAAAATTTGTCCAGCTCTATTGATACTTGGGTCACGTGACCCAAACACGGGCTGTTAGTGCACGGTGTTACCTCCCCGTATTACAAGTAAAACAGATTACTACAATGTACAATGTACATGTACGAACTCAGCTCAAGTTTAGCTTATCATTTGAGGCGATTTTAACTTGTTTTAACACTTTTGCCACAAGTTACACATCAAAGATTTAGTAAATGATGAAAAAAACATACTCACAAAGTCGTATTTTCCTATGAGGACAATGCTTTGTGTTTGCTATTGTTCCTTTAACCCTAACAGTACTCAACCCATCAAAACATACATTGTAACAGCATGTTTGGTTGAAATCTGTTAGGATGGGTACTGGACCCCCGAACTGTTTGTCCTTTACACTGAGTTTGTCATACCACCAGAATTAGAGTTCAACAATTTGTGTGTAAAGTTTACCATATGGTGTTGGAATTTGCAAGGATGGGTATGGTTCCTAGTAAATTATACTACGGAGTTCGAGTTAATATAACACAACACCATAGACCATGTAGACTAAGCACGTATTTTTACGTCCGAGGACCTGACTCCGGAGGACAAGAAAGATTCCTTTGTACATGTATTTTCTTTCTCCTCTTGTCCTCAAACGTATACATACACTGTACGTGTACATTGTACATGTACATGTACACTTCACATTGATCTCAGCGGCAACTTCCGATACTGAAGTGAACACTGAATTTGGTAAACTTCAGGACTTATTTTCGGTAATATCCTGATTGAGTCATTTCCAGTCTACATGTATGTTAATAATCTTTGAAAAGTTTTTATATGAAATTTCATCGAAATTACGATTTTTGTGTTATTTCTGGAAATATTTGGTGAAGATTACCGATCCGTTGTTAGCCGTTTCTGGTCGCCATTTAAAAAAAAATTTGAAGGCATAGCTTTGTTGCTACATGTACATGTATTAGGCTTCCCCCTAACTTTAACCCTAACCCTCCAGGGCATTTTGGCTAGAACCCTGCCAGACGCATCAGATTGCATACTTTGTTACATGTACATTGACTTGTGTACAGAGTGCAGCAAAGTGGAGCTGTCATCAGCACAGATGCACTGTGCTGCATCTGGCAGGGTTAGGGTTAAAATAGCTTGCCAGGGCCATAAGTTACTAGAATCATAACGGAATCATCCGTTATTTAATTATTTGGCGGGCATAGTGAGTAGCACGTTACGAAGCGCTAAATTCACGGCTCGGAAAGAACGCTGCTTGCAAACAAGGCATTTGTCGTTTGTTTGTGAATCATTATTTTTCGACCAATTTCCAAAAATGAAGTGTTTTTATTGATGTAGTTTATTCACTTATTTGAACCACCCCTTTTTTGCAGACCTGATGAATGAGTTAAACTACACTCTTTTTTTTGTGTGAGTCATGAAATGGCCCAAGTTGTGTGTGCGTGAGTGTGTACGGACGGCTGATAATTATTGCGCATGAGTGACCTGCCTACTGTTAGAGTTAATAAAGTTAATTCACTGTACTCTCCATTTTCAGTAACTCCGCCCTGTCGTACAACCACAACAATTGGATTAGACATGTACATGTACATTAAGAGATTTGTGCCCTTCCCAACATGGTGACAAGCACTGTATTTTCAGTGTTTTGTTTTTCTCTTTGTTTTCATTTACTTAATTGTTTTGTATTTTGGTTTATTTGTTGTTTTAAAGCTAGCACTGTCTATTAACACTTTCAGCTTGAACTACTATTATTTGTGATACTGACTTGTTGTCCCCTGTTGATTTCGGGATTTTGATGAATGAAGATTCAATTATCAGAAAATGCTTTTTAAGTTTGCACTAACATGACTAATGCAAAACTTCGAAGGAAAATATTTTAAAATGCTTTATTGAGTTTTTTTCCATAGCAGTAGTATATTTGGCAAACTATGCTTGAAAATTTTTCTTTAGATTTTGCCCATATGCACACTAAGGTTTAACATGTTTACTGGGGAAAAAAATGCGTAATTTGGAAAACTTATAGGTCAAAGGTCAACTGCACTTACATTTTATAAGTTTTGACAGCAACACCAATACCTGTATATTGTTATGGTAAATGTCATTAAAATGTATTTTCTAAGCAGACAACTGTAATTCCTCTCTTTTTTTCGCAAAAATTTACCCGACATGGTTTCCTGGCTGAGCGACTGGTACATGTTTTCAAAAGTGCATCTTGATCGGGTCATGTTTTGCATTTATTTCCACCTTGCCGCCTGTACATTTTAGTTTTATCCTGCTAGACTTTCACATACATTGTACAATATACAATGTACATTGTACGTGTACATTGTGTACATTGTATGTGCAGTGTATGATGAAATCGTACTGCATTCTAAATTACGGTAGGGCCAAGTTAGTGTATGTGACTCACCCCTTCCTCTAGCTGAGGCCAAATTTATGCTAACTGCAAAAAGTATGTACATGTATGTTCTCTGAGTCTGATTCAACCCTGGTTTAACCTGCTGTGCTGTCTGGCATGCCTTGGTAATGGGGCATGGCTGCAATTTGTCTTGCCTAGCACTCCCCCCATTATTCATCCTGGCTAAATTACAAAGACCGACTTTATACATACATGTACAACATAGCACACCAATTTCCATGGTTCCATGGTATAGTGGGTCTCAGGAGATCAGTGAAATATAAATTCCCACAAATTGGCCCTTGTGTCAAGCTCACAAAGCATCAAGATATGACTGTATTACATGTATGCTACATGTACACACATGTATTTGTATGTAAAATGGGCGTAAAGTAGCAAAATTTGAAAATCAAGATTATGGAATTTCCTGAAAGTACAGGTTAAGAGCTTTAATTTGATATGTATGTAAAAAAGAGTTCCGAGACTGCGCCCACATGTATAACAAGCAAAAACCATACGTGATTTAAATCTGGCCGCCATCCCCTTCAAAGTAGTCCCCTTGTGCAGCGATACACCACTCTAGTGCTGGGCGAGTAGTGGATTTTGCTACTCGAGTACTCGCAGAGAAATTACTCGCGAGTAGTCGAGTACTCGCAAGTACAAATGTAGTATCAAATTTCTATTTAAAAAAATGGCACATGCATTTAAATGACGTGTAGTTACTACAGATAAACAGCGTGGAAGACAAGTTTCATTCTCCAGCACGGATATTTTTTTAAGGCGAAATGTTGGGTCATTTACTTGAAAATGTATTTGTTGAGAGACTGGGGAAGAAAGGCACAGGGAGTGATTCCTTGATTGCGGGGGACGTATTAGGTCGTGAACCCTAAACAGGACGGTTGGCGTCGGCCATGAATGGTGACTCTCCTCCGACCCTTAACTTTGCAAAGGAATCAAATTTAAAATTTGCTCGAGGCTTCTTCAAAATAGTGGACTTGCTAATCACAGTGTTAAAGATAAAAATTTAAGATATACATGTAAATTCCTTTTACCACCAAACTTTGAACAAATCATTTCAAAATCATTTCAAACCATTTCAAATAACCTTTTCTCTGCAATTACATTCTCTAAAAACAGATTATATGACAAATTTATGGTTAATCATTGAAATATTGTGTGTTGTGGTATCTCATTTCTGTCCCCCGATACAACCTTTTAGAGTTATCAGAGTCTTAACCCCTTGTATTGAAAAATGAAGTTTAAAGTTTGTGGTCTGTGCACACTTTAACCCGTGTTCAAAAACGAATGCCCCTCAAAAAATAATTTTGAGAATCGATTCAGTTTAAAAACTTTTGGATATGGGTCATTCCACCAGGTTGGGACACAGTGTGTTTTTTTACCATATCATTAAAACCATTATAACATTTTAATTCAGTTATTTCATGTGACATCCGTCTTTGGGTGTGAGATTATTTGAGAAAGTTTTCAATCATGTCAGTTATATTTTAACAATTTTTTTAAATGTAAAATAGACGTAACATGGACACTGTCTAACATTTAATTTGTTGTGGTTTTTCAACACTTTAATAAATAAATATGGAAAATTTAGTGCGTACAATAATTAAAAGACACACCATGCAACAATGAAACACCTTTTTACGGCAGTCAGTGTCCAAATATAGCAGAAATAGCAAGAATTTGAGGAATCGGTGCAGACGTAACATGGACACCATGATAGACCATGACCAATGACCATACATATATTTCTGCTGTTGTGCTGCATTTGGATATTGAATATCATAACAAATGCTTTTTGTGTTGCAGTTTGTGTTTTGTAATTAGTATACAGAGTGAGTTTGCATAATTATTTATATAAATGTCGAAAATGTTACAAAATGAAAATGTGCATTTTCATGTCGCACCATGTCAGTACTAAATGTTACGTCCAGACTGCCTTAATTTTTCGTCATTAAATAAATAATTATGAAACTTACAAAATGTATATGTACTAACTAAAAGACACTCAATGCTACCAGAAAACACTTTTTGTTATGGTTGTCAGTGTACAAATGAATGTGTGGACGTAACAGTGGACACAGTGTCCATGTTACTACCATAAAAAAAGTGTTCTTGTGTTGCATAGTACATCTTTTAATTAGTACACATGGTGAATTTCCCATATTTATATTTAAAGTGTTGAAAAAACACAAAAATGGAAATATGTACGTGTCCATGTTACGTCAAACTGGTTATGTCAAACTGACACATTATTTTATCATATTTTTGGTAAAATATAATTTACATGATTTAAAACTTTGTAAAATATTTCCCACCCAAAGACTGAAGTTACATGAAATATCTGAATCAAATGTAATAGTACTTTTAAAGATATGGATAAATGTCACACACTGTGTCCCAACTTGGTGGAATGACCCATATGATAGAATAGAGGTTTTTATACAGTTGTTAAAGTCCCAAAATTGACAAATCAGTGGAAAATTGTTGTTTCTGCTTGTAACTCAGAAAGCCATATTGCGACTTTAAGCTCATTTTGTTGTGGTACATGTAGGTCACATACATGTACATTTTGTACTATGAGATAATTTTTACTGGTTAATTTCATGAGATATCAGCAGAAGTGTAATGTTACACTATTTATTTTGCAATTTTTGTAGTCTATGGTTTTGAAAGTTTGTCAAGCAGTAAGTGCAATTTGCAGAAGAAAAGTAACAAAACTGGAAAGAATAATTAGATTTGATGAATCGATATTTGTTATGAAAAAGTTTTATTGCAATTTTCTGAGAAAAAAAGTTATTCATCAGTAATCAATTTATTCTGTTCTTTATCCAGACTGTCTCGTGGAAGGATGAATTTTCTGGACCATTTTGTTGGGAGACAAAGGTAAGACATCGTGGCTGAAAACCTAAGCCTGGTTTCCACGTAATCACAGTGAACCGCAGCATCGAAAAATGGCATCCGTATAATAGTCAAAACTTTCCCCTTAAAATTGCTATTTTTGGTAGTTTAACTTCCTCAACGCTAAACTGATAGTTCATTCGATAGATTTCATGAAAATGAATTAAACTACTGCAAGCTGCTAACTGACTGGATTGACCTGAAATATAAAAATCAACAAAATTAGTCGGTCTAACGTTTCAAACTTTAAGCAATTTCTTTCTCAAAAGCAAATAGTCTTTTTCTTTTGAAAAATCTAATTTGGTTGAATTGATATATTTCAGTTAGCTACATTGTAATTGCGACCCGCTCTACAAAAAAAAGGTATTACATGTATGTCGCAATATGTGAAAACACACAGAGGGCTGTTATATGTGAACATGGTGAAGCTTGTGAAAAAAATCTTCACATAATTGATTTTTTTTGTTTTTGGTTTGTTGACTTCTATCATATCTATATTTTTATAATATATTTTCAGAAACATTGATATTGATGAATAAAGATGAATACGCCACTGCTAGGGGGAGAGTGGGGGACTGGATGTTACAGTGGGGGCTCTGGATGTTACAGTGGGGCTCTCACAATGGTTTTTCTTTAGAACGCTATTATTTTTTGTGTTTACAAATTTTTCAGTTCAGGGGAGGGAGGGGGGGGCGACTGGGGGCCACGATTTGTTATGGGGGGCATGGTTTTTAGCAAATATCAGACTCCGCGTCCGGGTTATAGTATAATGTTGTGTTAATTCTGCCGGCGATAGGCAGCGTTTTGGTTGTTTATGCCAACGATTCGACCGGACGTACCACCATACCATACCGTGCATTACTACTGCATGCTCTCGTGCACAGTCGAGTCGTGCAGGATGAATGTTTAAATCTCAATCTTTTTTCACCGCTGTGCACGGTGCTGAAATTTCTAAAATACCGTGGATTAAAAACATTTTTTTTGTAAAAAATGTGAGTATTGCCAAAAACCGGTAGGGGTACATGTACTTGCCCATCGGGCTGGCAACCTCGAACATTTGGTTGTCCGAGAAAATATTCTGGTTGTCCCGGGACGTCGGACTACCGATTTCAAGATCAATAACCCACCCCCCGCTTATTGATCATACCGCGGATCGGAGTTCGGTCGCAGCATAAAAACCGCAGCGCACATTCCACAGCATTGGCCGGCCACATCATTGACACTTTCCATTCACTGCATTTTGGTTGACGCATTAAAACCGCCAGACGGTTCGGGTCTTTCAGGTCGAAACAAAGTTCTTTACATATTTTTGGTCTGAAATCTGAAATTTAATTTTTCACCGTAAGTTTCGGGCGTCCGAACCGGAAAAATTGATCGGGTATTGATGCCGGCATTTGGGTACCCGGATACCCGGCACAGGCCTAGACTCCTTGCAGACACTGGTGGTGACAATTCTGGGGAAACCAAGATTTACATTTCAACTATAAATGAATCGTACCAAAGCCAGTGTTAACACTAACCCTACTACATATGTAAATCCAACAAAATTCAACAACGGTAAAAAGCTGTTGTAATTTGTTGGATTGGGCAGTCAACACAAACTACATGGTGATGGATATTGTTGTATTCAGCAGGGTAGCAGCTAAATCCCAACAATTTCCAACAAAACTGAAATGAGAAACCTGCAAAATACAACAAAATTCAACAGCAAATTTGGTTGGATTTTAATCAAACGTGTTCATTTTGTGCGGGAAAAATTGAGGTTTTTAAAATCTCGTAAAAAAATAAAAAACCACAAAAACACACAACCCGACTTTTGTGACTTTTAGGGTCAGTCGCAGAGGGCAACACAACTATTTTGTTTGGGCCTATATACCACCAAGAAGTAACAACTCCAGTTCTTTTCAGACCCAACATTACACAGACAAGAATTTCCATGGTGCTACCATAGTTGTTACTTATTAAAACCAGTGTTTATTGTTGGAAACAGTTAGTGCATGTTTGTGCTGACATTGCCATATAGTGTGAAGTGATCGCTTGCATTAGGGTGAATGATAAGGTGAAACATTTTACGTAGGATGTGAAGGAAGTGTTGATAGGAAGGAAGTGTTGGATGCCTGCTCCAGAATGTAACATTTGCAAATTCAAACCATACCTCGGGAAATTGGTGTGATTGTTTTTGTACATTATATATATAGGCAGTATTTCTTGCTGCAGTCTCTCTGGATTAGGCATAATCTTGCCATTTGAAAAGGGTCTGTATGATTACAAATCCCAAATCAAATCTCTTTCATTTTTCCTTCCAAGATTTGATAATTGATAATGCCTGTTTACTGTCAGACATCTTCCGTTGCTGAAATTCCAGCATGGCATTAATTGTTTTAGAAAAGACACCTCACTTAAAAAGCCAGGTATCGTTGAAAAACATTCTTATTGCTCTTTTTTTTAAATACAGTGCCAGCAAGAACTGACTATCCTAACTCCTGAGACCATCTCTGCCACCTCAGTCCCCTCCCCATCCATCTCCCATGACCTCATTAAGGTCTCTGATCCAGAGGTGGAGAGCGACGCTGAGTGGTTCGCCAAGAGCAACAAGGACAAGAACAAGCTGTCCGTCATGCTGATGCGTGACGTCAGCAACCGCAACAGCCTGGGCAACAACCTGCTGGCGTCCAGCTCCGAGAGACTCGCCTTCGATCAAGCCGTCAACGCAGCCGTGGCGGGCAAGCCGAAACCTAAGGAGAAGGCAGCTGTCAACGGGTACAGTAGCGGCGAACGTAAATCCAGCCAGGGGTCACTGGAACGACGGAAAAAGAACACCAAACAAGAGCCCAACGAGAAGACCAAACTGGTACCGCCGACCGCGTTGAAGCAGAAAAGTGGATCCAAGGGTTCCCTGAACAAAGAACCAGAGAGGAAGACTGGAAGTGGAGGCAAGGGGAAGGACAAGACTAGTTTCCCCCCATCTCCCAGGAGGGACAGCGGTTCGAAGAGCCCCGAGCTGGCCTCTCCGAGGAGGGGTTCTGGCTCCAAGAGCATTGGGATGGGTTCACCGCGGAGAGACAGTGGGTCCAAGAGGAGGAGCGAAAAGAAGAAGCAGCTGCTTCCGCCTGGCGTGCTTAGTGAGCTGGAACTCAAGGTGCAAGACAATGTGAACTTTGAACTTGACAAACCGCAGAGGCCGGAGCAGGGGCAGGGTGATGCAAAGGTGAGCTGAATATTCATTGTAAAAAGAGGAAATCCATTCGGAGATCTGCATGTACAGCTTATTATATTTATTATTGAAGAGCCACAGGCTCAGCCTTCGTTAGTTTAGCTGGTGAAGCTCTTTCTGCCACAGTAGACACTATTTTCCTTTTTTTCTGATCATGCCTGCTTTACACAGGTTTTTTCATCCATCAGCTAACCTGAACCTCCCCAAATCAACCAAAATCCAACACCATGTATTGTATTTTGACAGATTTAGGACTGTAGAGCCTTGGCACCATTATTTTACATGGGGCTATGCGTAAAAAAATGTGCCATTAGTTTACTGCACCGTTGTTGGATTTTGGCAGGCATGGGAAGGTTCATACATGTACATGTAGAAAACACAGCTAGGGGTTAGGCTTAATTTCTTCATATATCCAAAGTCGAAATTTCTCCAGTGGTGATTTCTCTCCACATTGACAACCACAGTTCAAAACTCAAGCATTTGACCTATCGAAGTAGAATTGCTGAATGCACCTTGTGATGTATTTGTTCATGTTGATGTTGAACGTACAAAATCAGACAAACAAAATTCAATAGGGTTGTGTAAGGATGGTTATAAACTTGCCAAACTGACAAATGTCAGTTCTTTGAAATGCTTTAACCCTAACCCCTTGGGTAACTTTGCTAGAAAGTATCCTGAATCCGCCAAAATCCACCTACTTTGTCATGCACGAAAAGTTGGTTTTGGTGACTGCTCAATATGGAGGTATCCTGAATCCATCAAAATCCTGCAGTACTGCTAGGCTTACAATCCTCAATCCATCAAAATCCCCTAGTTTTCAATATGGAGGTACATGTATCCTGAATCCGCCGAAATCCTCCAAAACAGGGGTATGGATTTTGATGGATTCAGGTACATGTAGGTTAGGGTTAAAGGAATATTTCCCATTTGCACAACAGCTTCAACATTTTGTGACACCTTCATTGAAATAAAATGATTTTCAACAGGTTGCCAAAATACAGTGCAGTCGCAGATTTCAGAGCTGCCAACCAGTAGGGATTTTCTGTATTTCGTACGGAAATTCACGGAAACTTTGATGATTTTTTTGTTTTGTGAAGTCGGATTTTGTGAAATCGGATTATGTGAAATCCGACCATTAAACTGATTAAAATTGATTTTCAGGTAAAGTTTAAATTTCATCAGTTTAAGAAAAAATATGGATTTTCTGAGAACAATACCTGTACTGATTTTTTGCTTTCTGATACTGAAATGAGTTTGAAAAGGTTGGCAGTTCTATAATTATACTTGGCCTGAGGTACCCATTAGTTTCTGGATAAGGCAATCAATGCAGGTGTCTTGCTCAAGGACACAATCACAATGATCCCATGACTGGATTTGAACCCAGATCCTGAAAACTTCCACAGTTAGTCTGGTACTGTAATAAGCAGAAGCTGTATTGCATAATGATTTCAATTTGGTCGTGCCCAAATTTGCTGAATCAAAGTTGTTACTTTTTGTTTCTTACACAGGGTGAAGAGATATCCGAAGAAGCTGAATCGGAAAAATATGAGTTTCTCTTTGACTGGTAAAAGACATGCATTGGTTACTATTGAATCATGTATGTGTCACTGTGGGTAAGCAACTGTTAGGCCATGATGTGTGCATGTCAACTGCTGTTTGAGCGTGTACATTTTATGCTATGTGTAGAGGGCCAAAAATATCTATTTAAATCTGTGCAAGAGGACATCTTTCTCAGAAGTTACACAGCCATTGGTACGCTGCACTCATCCACTACATTTGTCATCAAAGTTACATGTACTTTGTTTCAATTTTTAGCCACTGTTATTATTATAAACCTTTTCCACCTACATTGTACACATGTACATGTACGTGACCAGATAGCATCACATGTCAACAAAACCACCACGTGTGGACTACCATAGTGCTTAAAGGTAGTGTACACGATTGGTAATCCTCCATTTGTTTTTACTGAATTATTACGAAATACCTTACTAGACTGTAAGTTAATAGTAGTCTCAATCATCCAGTGAAATGATGGCACCAGGTGTGCTGTCGTTGTCAAGAAATGTGGAAATTTATATCGTTTTCCAACGATTTCCAGCTGGAAATCGTTGGAAAACTGCCCTGTAGCCTTTAGTCAAGGCGCGCGTGGCTACACGGACGAGTGGCGCGCCCCGGACATGCTGGCATTCGGATCGCGTCACACGTCCAGGTAGCCAAGCGCACCTTGACTAAAGGCTATCATCCGCCCGACGGTTGAAAACGAACACCGTTTTTCTCTCGTTTTTTTTTTCGCCATCCAACAATGCAAAACTTTGAACAGGTCAGTGGAACGATATTTCCTATAAAATACTAACCCCCAAATCTGCCCATTTCTAAAAATTGCAACAATGACCAATCATGTACACAACCTTTAATTAGCATCACTATACTATGCAGTCCATGAAGACACATAAATAAGGTATATATACATTGTAGCTTGGGTTGTTTTTACCCTTTCGATATGCCGTCTTCAAGACTTTTTTTAATACAAGGCAAAAAGCCACTTTACATGTATGTAAAGGCTGCAACAGAGGTGGTGGGGTTGGCAACATTTTAGGTTGCCAGTCTTATCACCCTTGCAGAATTCCTGGGTCCAGATCTAAATATATACAATTATCTTTATATAATAGACACCAAAGAAATTATCCCAATTTTCAGACCTTTGGACCAAGGTGGTATAACTTACACCGTTAGTAAGACCAACTCACCGCCTCCATGATAAAGCAATGTAAAAGTTCAACCAAACAGTTTAAACCCAAGGCTTGAGTATGGGTGTTATAATGGGGTGCTGGGGAGCCATGCTGGCTTGTGCAGTCATGCGAAACCCCAAAATGCAGAGAATGCGTCTATAGACATCATCCGGCCAGGTGGTAATTTTCTATAGACGTCATCCGGATGCAAGGGGTTAAAGATGCTGTGAATGTAACAGCGCCCTCTGTGTCTGAGGTTTTGCCAGTAATAAATGCTCATGATTTGTAGAGGGCACTGTTTTTGCAAAAATTTAATCAATGCCATACAAGTACATTGGTGTAAATTAGAACAGAGATGTTTTCTCGTTTGCCCTGTCCCGACGTAATATATGAAGCACTGTATACTGTGCTTTCCGAGAGCCTTTGTGAAAAAATTCACAGGCTTACTCGGGCGGGATTCGAACCCAAGACTTTCTGCTTACTAGTGCAGACCCCAAACGGTTTGCTTTATTGTTCCCAACAAAAATGGCTGATTGCCGTTGATTCGAATCGGCCAGCCGACCCCGGCAAGCTCGGTGGTCGAGTGGTTAAGACGTCTGCACTAGTAAGCAGGAAGTCGTGGGTTCGAATCCTGCCCGAGTAAGCCTGTGAATTTGTTCACACAGGCTCTCGGAAAGCACCGAGTATAAAGTGCTTCATACGTCGGGACAGGGCAAAAGAGAAAACATCTCTGTTCTAATTTACACCATCCCCCGACGCAAACATTCCATCTTCTGACTACATTGGTGTACATGAATATCACAAACTGTTGAGAAGAATTCTAAAGGTATGATACAGATACAGCATTGGTAGAACTGACAACACAGTTGCAGCCAGCGTTCATACTTTTGTGTGAAAGCTGCAACCTTGGTAGTCACGCAGTGAGTGGAAATTCACACAGGTGTTACTGTAACATTTGTGTGATCGTGTTATTAGTTTTGCTTGCATAGTAGTTAATATGTAAAATCTTAAAAGCCATTGGATTTTTCACTAACTTGAGGCAATGGTTCGTCTTAGAAAATACATATTCAGATGACATGAATACTTTTTGCTGCACTGCAATGGTGTGATTGCATCTGGAAATAATTTGTAATTAAAAAAGCACAATTTTTTTGATTTTTTTGTTGTTTTTTGGGATATGCCATTCCGTGTATTCAAGAGGGATTTTCTTAAACAGAAAACCTGCAAATAATGTGGAATATTTATTCCAGGCCTTAATGTTTACATGTTTTATAACATTTTGAAGATCGTAAACTCATGTATACATGTATTTGTTGGCATTTTTTTCCATTTCCACAAAATAGTCTTGTTCAGTGTTTCTTTCAAACAATAATTCTGAAAGGGCTACATGTAACTTCCTTTAAGAAATAAGAGTGCACATACATGTAGACAATGTACGGACATCATGATTGTTTTTTGTAAACCTTTTCGGTTTTTTTTTCTGTTTTTTTTATTTACATTTTCAGATATTTTTACCTGTACTGTACAGCTTGACTTACATGTACCTAAATGTACAATGTACCTAGGCACTTTTATTTATTTATTTAAACCTTACAGTATTTAATGTTTCGTTTATTGCATTGTATTCAGGATTCCTGATGCCAAATGTGTACTGTATCATTTTAATTTGTTTGTAGACCAGTATAACTTGAGTGTTATTATTTTGTATGAATTGTTTTAGGGAGGAGGGACCACTAGACAGACATTGCTATTAAAATGGACGTCTTCATTAATAACAGAATCCGTCAAATTTTAAAATGATTGTTTTGTTTTGTTCAGTTCAATTTGATTTCTGTTTAATACTCAGAGATGCTTTTTCAAATTGGATTATTAATTTAGCATTAGATTAGAAAATATGAGCTTTCCAATAAGACATTCGACCCCCTGCAAAGTAAAAATGTAGCAGGTGTAATAAGTTTCAAATTTAGAATTGGACTGGGATCGATGCTCCAGTCCTAATTCAATCTTCGTGCAATACAGTATATTCTAGGAAGACCAACATTTAATATTTGGGAGGTTGGAAGAGACTTGTAGTAAAATTCCAGTTGGATTTGGTTGGATTTGTAAAGGCTCATACAAACAAATACCTGTTATCTTTTGGTTGGATTCAGTAGGGTAACTGCAAAATGCCAAGGCTGGTGTGTACAATGTAGGTGGTACACTGCAGAATCCAACAAAATGTGCCGTTTGATTTTGTTGTATTTAGCAGGCTTCTCATTTCAGTTTTGTTGGAAATTGTTAGATTTAGCAGGGCCATGTGAAACACACTGAAGGGGGTTGAGGTTAACCCTAACTCCCTAGGTGATGTGAAAAATTACATTGAAATTGGAGGATTCAGGACTGTTAGGGTTTTAATACTAATAGGGAAAGTTCATATAATTGGAATTTTCAGTCGGAGTACAGACATGGTAGCTTTAAAGAAAAAACTCGTCCTGCCATCAGCTATGGGTAGTTTTTCCTGTAGCATTTTGAGGGGTGTGTCAGCATCCATTTTATCTAACTTCCATGCCTTCTGTTGGTTTTAATAAGTAAGCCGTTTTGATAAATGGGCACAATAAGTGGGTGTCATTTGGTTTTGGTGACTACAAAACAGAGTTGTAATCAAGTCAGTCACAAGTCACTTCACAATTCTGGTCTCAAGCCATGTAACAAGCTATTCAAACAACAAAAGCATTTCCTTTGTCATTGTTCATCCCCTGTAACTTGTGAGCTGACTTTTGATCTGACTTGTGATCTGACTTGTGATTGACTTGTGCTTGACTTGATTACAACTCTGCTACAAAAGCATATGCAAAACAGCTTGCCCAAACCAACTGATGCCCATCCAGTTGTGTTTTCCATTTCTCAAAAGCCTAATGCATGTAAAGTGTACATTTCCATTTACTGTAGACATGTGCCCTCTGACGTCATGTGCCCTCTGACGTCATGTACATGTCTACATTTATACTAAAATATGCCCGGCGGTATCACACGCATCGTGTTTTGCACAACATTTGTTTTAGAACTGATGTCGCAGGTCAGATCGCCTTTGATTTTATGTGACCTTTGAAACATGATGCGTGCATATATACCACCACGCACAGTTGAATATAGGGCAGTTTAGATGTAAGCAAAGATCAAATGGTTTATACAAAGGATTAATCTAGAATTTCTGTAAAAGAATGCAGCTTTTTAAAATCATCATTCAGTTGAGATGATTTTTGAAACCAAGTCAAGTTCAAGAAATCTGTGCACATTCATGTCTGCTTACATTTCACGGCTGTGCTGCATTAGGTCTAAATATAGAAAAAGATAATCCTAAATTACATTAAACAATTGTTGACTGCTGTGCATGTGGGATATGACTTTTTTAACACCAGAGGGACGTATAGCAACCAAGGAGCGAAGTCGAGGGTGCTATGCATCCCTGACGGTGTTAAAAACGTCATATCCCATATCACAGCAGTCCACAATTTTGTCGCCAAACCCAGTTTTTTAGTTCAACTTAATTGCCTTGCTCGGTGGAAATTAACTCAAACAAATCACGCGTTCAAAACAGCTGATCGTCTGCTAGTCCGCTGCTCCCATTATAGTTTACTACCGTCAACAGTGTAGGTAAAAATTGGGTGGGTACCAATGATACAGCTCAATAGCTGGTTGATGTGATATCACACTTGGAGTGTGCCTGTATACACATATGGACTGGCAATGAGGTCACTAGTGCACATCTATGCGCCCTGAGGGACTGTGCTGGGTCCTATTTCCCGAGGCCGAAGGCCGAGGGAAATAGGACCCTCTTCTGGTCACTTACAGGCCCGAGGGGGGAATAGACGTGCAGTAGTGACCGAATTATGTCAGTCCATATGTGTTTTATAACACACCTCTGTCCAATATATAAAATAAAAAATAAGAAACTTTTCATGCAGGGATAATTGAACTGTTTTAATTTAACAATTAACTCATCAGCAATTCAACAATAAGCAATTCAACAAGGAATGCTTTTAGTTTCCCTGGATTCAGTGTTTGAGTTGCTGTTCACTGTTATTATAAATAATACCGCACATCCATGAATGTTGTAGTTGAGGGCGCTGTAACCAGTCAAAAATGTTGAGTTTAGTGCCAGGCACTATACTTCGGAAATTATGCGCGCGCGATGTCTTGACGCGCATCGCGATATTGTCGTGCGTTTTTCTAAATACGCACAAATCAATTAGCGTCTTGTCGCACAACTCTGTCGCATAAATGAAAACGCACCAATTGATTTGCGTGAATTTAGAAAATGTTCGCGCGACCATGTCACGTATGCGTAAATTGGCCTTCACGCGGACGCAAATTTCATGCACTAGCCTATATTAGTGAATCCCACGTGACCGTGTTTCAGCCAACCAGGATAAAGAACCACCAAGAGGTGTGTTATAATCGTTTTTATAGACTGGACACGTGATCTTTCTAGGCCAATCAAAATACAGTATCCAAGACGGAGATATAACAATGCGTTTTAATAACTCACCCTGAACATGTATAATAATTGCACTCTTTTACCCCGGTTTTAACATAATCCAAACGGGGCCCATTAGAAATGGGCAATTTACAGTGAATGGTTTTGCCACGTGTTTTGTCTCCTGTGTACAGTTTTGTAGGATCATTAAAAAGGGATCATCTCCACAATAGTCTGGTGTGCAGCGGCCTGCTCTACTTTGTACTGTTTTCTAAAATGGGTTCCTTGGGAACTTACAAGATGGCCACTGCACAGTCTTCCTGTATAATTTTTCTTCACTGCAATTTGTTGGCACAACACTTTATGGTTGTATGCATGTATGAAGGGAAGTTTTGTGTTAATAATAATAATAATATTATAATACAGACTTTAAAGTGCACTTCTCCAGAAAACCGATCATGGTGCTTTAATGTTATTACCCCTGCTCATCAGGCCTATTAGCTCCTTGGTTTATTGACCAACCAGTAACCACAGTCCCGTCACTGTTGTTGGACCATACATGTACATACGTAGTTGTGGCTATCGTTGGTTAATTGTATGTCAAGGGGCAATGCTTTTATGGATTGGTCTGTTCAAGAAATGCATATGCAGGGTGGATCTAGAGTTTGCAGGGCAGGGCGGGGTGGGGGGGGGGGGGGGGGGGGGGTTTCAGACCAATTGGTGTTCAGGAACCATTGATAGGTGCATTATTTTATTATACTTTATAACCCTAACCCCCTAGGGTGCATGCAAAATCATTGGGACTGTTTTAATTAATGATTTATTTTTTCATCAACCATAGCAATTTTAGGATGGACATTTGTTTTCTACCTCCAAGTGTTATTTTAAGCCTTACTGAAAATTGGGTGACCTTATCTGAGCCGGTAGGTTCTTGTTGCGATAAGAGGTCAAAGATTTGTGTGGACTGGATATCTAAACACATCATGTGATGGGGCCTTCCAAATAGGACACAACACCACCTGGTTCTTAATCAGAGGCTTAAATACAGGTCAATGGGGGGGGGGGGGCTCCTTCATGGAGTTGCCAAGCAGAAACAAGTTCATTGGGGTAAACTTAGTCATTCTCAGTGTTACTGAAAACCATGTCGGCCAAAAGCTGTTTATATAAATTTAGTTTTTCTCAAAGTGAACAAAGAAAACTGGCAGGAATTTGAACCTGTGACCTCCAGAATACCGTGTTGGCACTCTACCAACTGAGCTATTGTTCCCAATGTTAGCAGTCTCCCAAACTGTCCGTGCCTTCTTTTTTCTTTTATTTTGGGGGGCGGGGGGGAGGGGGGGGGGGGCACTAGTCAGAGATTGGGAAACTCTCCACATAGGGTACATGTAATATGATTGTTGGTAGAGCTGGTAGGGTATTCCAGAGGTCGCAGGTTCAAATCCCGCTCCTGCCAGTTTTCTTTGTTCACTTTGAAAATTCATATGATGCACGATATGGGGCAGAGGGAACCCCCCCCCCCCCCCCCCCCTCTTTTCAGCGGTCTAGGGGGGATGTGTTGGGTAACAATAGTCTGGAGAGTGTATAGGGTATAGGGACAAAAGGGGGGGGGGGTACCCCTCTGCCCTATATCGTGCTGGGTATATGGAAATTCATTCAAATTATCGTCAGTTTCCCGTGTGGTTTATTTGACAATGTAATTTTTGTTAATTGCTGGGGTGTTTGTTTTGTTTGTTTTGTTTGTTTGTTGTTTTTTTTTCCAATTTGTTTTACTGAGCAACTGAATGAAATTGGTCCTTGTGTTTATGCAAGTTTGGATGTTTGTTTTATTTTATTTTATTTTTTTTGGTGGGGGGGGGGGGTGGGGTGCCGCCAGAGCGATTGTATGAAACCCTTAAATATATAATTATTACTTTCAAACTGCCAGCTGTCACCAAATCCCAGTCCCAATAATACCAACACCAACCCCCGACGAAAAATGTATTATTCATACTTTAACCTGCAATAGATTGGTAAATGTTGGAAACATGTGTAATTATTCACATAATTATTTACTAATGAGCTGTGGAGAGAAGCAGGTGTATATTGTCTATTAACAAGAGACATGGTTGTGTTTGTTAACTGTTCTGCAGTGTACATCTTTGGGATTTATTTTCATTTGGAAATTTCACCTGGAAAGGCACTCGCACTTCTGAGAAATTCATGAATACTTTCAAAAGTTTACCAGCTGGCTAGTTAAGGAAATTTACGTTTAAAGCAGCTATGTCTGGTCTGACAAAATTTCATTGCACATGTAATGTATTTCTCCTATACAAACAAATTATGACGGACAACTGTAACAGAAAATATTTGAACAGAAAAAGCACTCTGTTTGGTCTTCACAAAATATTTTGTTTTATTATACATGTACTCTGCATGAAGATTGACTTTATACATGTACAAATAATGAATGTTTGAGAGTGCAATGGTAAGAATAATTTCATGAGGTGACAGATTGAATGTTCCATTCTATAAGGCGAAGCCGAGTAGAATAGAAAATTCCATCTGTCACCGAATGAAATTATTATTTAATAATTGTTATACTTTAAGTTATATAGCCTTTCCATCGTATCAACGATCTCAAAGCGCTTTACAATTATTACCTCGTTCATCAGGCCCTGGACCACGCGGCAGCCAATATCATTGCTCAATTGGCCTCGACCCTCTCAGGTACCCATTTATACTCCTGGGTGGAGAGAGGAAAATGGTTGTTTAAAGTGTCTTTCCCAAGGGCACAAACACCATATTCATGGCAGGGTTCGAACCCACACACCATCGTACAAGAACACAAACGTGAAACATTCATTATTTGTTTTATACAACACATGAATAAATTCTCGTCATCTGATTGGTCAGAGCACAACTGAGGGTGTGACCATGCAGTGGAAGTTCTATTCACCATTAAATAGAACTTCTATTTTTGCAGTGCGGCCGAGCCGTGTGTTGGTACGAATAATTCAGGGCACGTGATCAAGGATCCACCAATCAGATGGCAGGGATTTATTCATTTATTTGAAACTAATTCAATCTGTAAATATCGTTGGAAATTTTTTTTTTTTAATGTCTCATTGGCAAGCTTATATTTTATCTAATGCCAACAAATTATTGAATTTATTCAAATGATTGTTTTGGGTGATAAACATGTACTCAAAGGACAGAAATGGCAGCTTTAATTGAATTTGCTTTTTTCCAAATGTCAACCCCAGGCAGTTGTTATGACAAACTTGTACTGCAGGTGGGTGCTTTATTATAAAGCAAGGATTTGTGTAAAGTGACTTGCTAATAGATTTTTTAGGCATTGTACAGTCATTGTTGAATGTTTGTGACAGTATTACTGGCAGCACATACATTGACCAGATTGTTACATGAACATGTATACAAAGAAAATGGCAGAACAATACAATTTTGAAAACTAATTGTTGAAAATGGCTTTTAAGTTGCATGGTTTAGATGGGCTTGTTTTATGTGCATTGTGTCTGCAGAGTGTAATAAAAATGAGCTTTTATGTGCTATTGCAAGCTAGAAGAACAACCAGTAGCAGATCTTGTATTTAACAGATAATTTTGGAGCAAAATGCTCACCCGGATGTTGTGGCGTTGATGTTGCTTTCATTGAAGTAAAGCGTTATTTGTTTTCCAAATGCAGTATTTGTTTTCCAAAATAAAAAATAAAAAACATGCATTTTGGAAACTAACTTTTCATGTGTATAGGGATGGGCGTTTTGATTTTGATTTTTTTATACCATCCAGTTTCCCAAGCCTGATGTGAGTTGAACGGACCAATTTTCACACGTTATACCTAAACTGGTCAACCACCCTCACTATTTTTTCCCCCAAAAGAGGAAAGCTGAATGTAAACAAAGCCCTAGCCTGCACTGTGATACTTTTGACAGCCTTGCAACGGTCGTATTCAGCAGAAAGGTCTAAAACTAATATTGGGATTGGTACGTTTTTTTTTAAGGGTGAGATGAGGACTTTGGTCCTTCTTTGAGTGGAAATATATCGGTGTCTGCAGAACACAAAAGCCTCAATGTGGAGCTCTGGTGAAACCACACAGGTGTGGAAAAAAAATCAAAATCAAAGTAATTTCAAGTATACCAGTGCTCTTGTGTGATGGTGAATTGGCAGCATTTTAAAGAGAATAGAAATATAGCTTTTGAGCGTACATCAGAGCATTCTTGAAGTGTACATCTCACCATCCATGGCGAGTTGCATGCAACTTGAAGACGAAAATCCGCGGAAAAAGGCATATTCATAGAGAGTTTTTCTCGTAAAAAAAATTGTAGCTTTGTCGCCATGTTGTCCAAAACAATTGCCAAGCCTCCTATTTCATTGAGATAAATATCTTTTTCCCAAAAAAACTCGGTTTCCAAAATATGCCTGAATTTTGACATTCCGTAACTTCTTAATTAAAGCATTTAGAGTCCTAATATTTCGAGCAAAAATGCATATTCATTGCGAGATAATGAGCACCGCCGCCATTAAAATATCGCGCGTGCGCAAACTAAATTCAACAGGGGGGGGGGGGGGGGGGGGGGGGGGGGGCGGCGGCGCAGCGTACGTCGTGTGTTGCTCGAACACAGCCATACGGCCGGACGGACGGACGAGGAGGTCACACCATGCGTCGTGTGCTGGTACCGTATACCCAGCGCTGGCGATAAAAAGTCTTTATATAACTCTATGCGATGTATTAATAGAAACAAACCAATATAGGAAGCCAAGGGTGACGGTACCAGCTGAATGAATTGTGTGTTGTGTACGAATGCGTGTGCGTTGATCGTCACATGCATGCCAATTAGGCTTTGCTGTCGAAAAAAAACTTGAAAAACGTAACTGTCACTGGAACTCCGTGTGTCCCAATATCCCCAGGAAGAACTATATGTGTCAGACGAAATCCTTTTTTGCAAATAGGCCTACTGCTCCCAAGTTTGGAGTGTTGAAGAATAGTTTGTTTTGAATAAGCCAATAATAGAGTTGACAGTTTACGCCGTGTACGTATCGATCGGCTTCTGCAATTCGCGCCATCCGATGGTCCGCGCGCTCCGCTTTTGTATCAAAATCCAGTGGCGGATCTACGGGGGGGGGGGGGGGGGTTTGGGGGTTTAAACCCCCCCCCCCTTGGGCTGAGAAAAAAATAAAAATAACCAGTGTCGGGTGTCGAAAAATCGGCACGCTGGGGTGTGTAGGCCAATCACCTCAGGTAAACCCCCCCCCCCCCCCCCCCCCCCCCCCCCCCCCCCCCCCCCCCCCCCCCCCCCCCCCCTTGGGTAAAACCTAGACCCGCCCCTGAAATCTCACTCTGAACTCGGTCTCACTCCGTTGTTGGCAGCCCTGCATTTACGCATGTACCAGCAGTGACATAATTCCGGAAACAGGCACCCTGTACACGTACGGCTTTCATGCATATAGCTGTTGGTTTTAGTGTGAACCAACTGTCTATCACACTAATCTTGTAAACTCTCAGACCATCAATCTGCGGTTTTCACACCTTCCACGGTGGATTAGTTGGGCATAGTGTACCGTTATGAATAACAATAGAACTCTGGGTCTGGGGAGGCTGATGTAAAAACGCTGTGAAACTGCAGTAAACTTTTCCTCCGCTAATCTGGGAAATTTTGCACCGTGAAAGTGCAGTGTAAAAAAGTTTCACGGTGGTTTAAGGCATGGGCGGAGATCCCGGGGGGGATGGGGGGGGGATATATCCCCCCCCCACTTTTTGACCTGGGGGGTGACCAATGTAATCATCCCCCCACTTTTTAAGGGTAGGCGTACTAACTTGCACAGAGTCCGTAACTTGCCAATACATGTATTTTTGTTTTTTATACACGTGATGACTTTCCATTGATCCCTTTAATATAACCCATCCCCATAGACTAATGCCTAATTCACATTTGGCCTGCGATGGGTCTACGGAGCCCGTATCCTGCCCGTATCCCCCTTTCCGTGCGGCCTCCGTGCGGAGGCAGGAGGCGGCCGTAAGATTTTCGTACGGATTCACGGGCGCCGCTACCTCTACGATTTTGTTTAGCGAGAAGTTATACAAATTTTAAAAAATCGTAAGCCCGTAGCCCGTAGACATGTCGTAGGTGGCATTGCACATTGGGGCCAAAAAAAATCGTACGGAGATTGTAGGGTCTTGGGACAATCGCACGGCCCTCACACAGCTATCGCAATTAGGTTGCCGCTCGCTGCCCGTGCAGTACCCGTGAAATCGCACGGATATCGCACGGATATTGAGCAGTCATCCCGCGGCAACCCCACAGCGGCCGCACCATCTCCGCGCAGCCTCTGTACGGCTTTGCCCCGGCCTGCCCCCGAAGGCCCGTACGAGAAATCACACGATGCTCGTACACAATGTGAACACATACGCCTTAGCCCGTAGCCACCTACGATGCTCAAAAATCGTACGGGAAATCGTAGACCCATTTATCGCACGGCGCCCGGGGCAAATATAAATTAGGCATAAGCACTAGTTTGCCTGTCCTCACTTTTTCCGTAACAAAGAAATAAATGTGAGGACAGTATTGTTCCCTTTGTTATACCCTTTTTTCTGTCCTCGCGTATAATGCGATACCATGACACCTTGACAGGCCAGCACCACGCAGCCCAGCAAGTGCGAGTGTCGTTTGTTTACTTTCCCTGCATTGAGTTTAAACGCACTGTGGGCAAGAGCTCGGTATGTACAGGCGCGGATCCGGGGGGGGGGGGGGGGGGGGTGGCCGCGGGGTCACGTGCCCCCCGGTAAATTGAGTCCAAAAAAAAAAAAAGAGAAAAAAAGAAGAGGGAAATAAAAGAGGGGGAAGTTAGAGAAAGGGAAGGGAGGAGGGCAACCTCCTTAAAAAAATACCGCCGCCGATGATAAACATCTGCTGTGTCTACTTTTTGGCATAAAACTACTGAAAAATGCAATAAGAAAAAAAAAGGCTATCAATCATGCCATGGAACTTGAATCCCTCTTTTAAGAGAAAACCGGTGTATCTCCCGGATCCCTGGGATTTCAACTCTGTCCATCGATCCCCCTCAATCGCGGTGCATCTCAACATTCCCTTGGGGAGTTTATTACAGGTTAAATGGCCCCAACCAGCAGGAAACAATGGATCACTTGACTGAATGACATACTAAATGTGCCTAAATCCTCTGCCGATGGTTTTAACACAGGGCAAGGAACAGTCTGAAATCAAGCCCTTTTTTTGAAAACTTCAACTGAACTGAATTAAAACCAAGAAAAATTCCGGATAATTTAAAAATGAAGGGGAAAAACTGCAAATTAGACGCCAAAAATGGGGGAGGGAGAAACTTAGATTTTTGTAGTGATGCATGACATGGCTAAAAAATTGCCAAAAAATAATGGCTAACATAATGATATATATATTCTCCATATACACTGTAATCTTAACAACTTAAAAAAAAAAAAAGTCAGGTGAAAGTGGTCAGGAATCGCCTCAGATTGCACCACGGAGCATCCAGATTCCAACATTTTCTGGGGCCCTTAAGCGGGCCCCGGACCCCACGCCTTAAGGGCTTCGCGCTCGCATTTATCCGTTTTGGGTGTGCCCCCGTCTAAATTTTTGTAGTCATGACATGGCTAAAATAATCACTAGAAAATAATGGCAAAAATCATGATATACATGTATATATTCTCCATAAAATCATCACAACTTTTGTTTAAAAAAATTAGGTGAAAGTAGGGGGGGGGGGCTCGGGGGCTCAAAGTATTATACCATTATTTTCTCCGTTTTCGAAAATTACAGTGGTGGGGGCGACTGGGGGAGACGATTTTTTTATGGGGAGGGGTGCTTAAGCACTATAGGGTTAGGTTTAGAGTTGGGATTTGTGTGGTCACTATTGATATGAACTCAATGTTGCGGTTACTGCATTCGCAGAATATCGCTTTAACAAATATTCGATACTGGTCACTCACACGTGCATTATCAACTTTTAGTCATTTCCAAAGACAAAATATCATCAGAATTATCAAGTTTTATTCATCTTTTCATTCTTGATAATTTTGAGTTATGTAAAAGATGCTAATTCGCGTAACTCTGCGCTATTCGTCATCGATGATAAATTCCTGGCCTGCAGATGGTCGTCGCGGTTCTGCCCAAGTTTAATGATTCGAAAAACAATCTGTCTTGTGACTGAACAATGGGACACTACTGTATACATCAATAAACGGCAGACAGTCACAGACGTTAAATAATACTACCTTGTTTCCTAGACAGAATAGTTCGTTGTTTGTAATAAAAATTTAAAAATGCTGTTTGGTTTGGATAAACTATTTTAAAGTTGGAGTTGGATACTTCTATTGTCTTCTTTATTTATCCAAATGCCTACAACTGCATTACTGTTGGAAAATTGGAGGCAGTATTTGAAAAAGTCGGGTATTTCCCGATGGTC
This sequence comes from Hippasteria phrygiana, assembly GCA_037893225.1. Classification (NCBI taxonomy): domain Eukaryota; kingdom Metazoa; phylum Echinodermata; class Asteroidea; order Valvatida; family Goniasteridae; genus Hippasteria; species Hippasteria phrygiana. The sequence continues at coordinate 1,002 of JAZGUH010001086.1, read as the reverse complement.
GATCGACCATCATTGGGAATTGATACAAAATCTCACAAATTCCGGTATCATGATTACGCTTGATGGTTGAGACTACTATTTACTTAATGTCAAGTAAGGTTTTTTTTTTATGTTTGCAAATGTTATATACCTTTAATTAATGTAACTCGGTAACTGCAACTGGCCTTTTTAATATGCAAAGTAAAGCAAAACGCAACCTTGGCCTAATATGCAAAGTAAAGCAAAACGCAACCTTGGCCTGGGAGGAGATGTAGTCCTGAATATCCATAAAGTTAAAACATACGGAGGTTAGTAGAGCAAGGAGATTGCCGCCGCGCGTAGCCCACGTGAGGACTCCGTTTATGTACATTGCGGCGGATTACATCGTTGTTCATTTTGGTGACAGGACACCTTACACGGTTTACATCATGGGCGGAGATCCCGGGGGGGGGGGTGGGGTTTTTTATCCCCCACCCCCCCCCCCCCCCCCCCCCACTTTTTGACCTGGGGGGATGACCAATGTAATCATCCCCCCCCCCCCACTTTTTAAGGGTAGGCGTACTAACTTACTTGTTTTTTTTACTCAATTTACCGGGGGGCACGTGACCCCGCGGCCACCCCCCCCCCCCCCCCCGGATCCGCGCATGTACATACCGAGCTCTTGCCCACAGTGCGTTTAAACTCAATGCCCCCGTCTAAATTTTTGTAGTCATGACATGGCTAAAATAATCACTAGAAAATAATGGCAAAAAATCATGATATACATGTATATATTCTCCATAAAATCTTCACAACTTTTGTTTAAAAAAATCAGGTGAAAGTAGCCAGGAATCGCCTCAGATTGCACCACTGGGGCATCCCCACTCCAAACATTTCCGGGGCCCTTAAGCGGGCCCTGGACCCCACACCGTAAGGGCTTCGCGCTCGCATTTATCCGTTTTAGTTTGCCCCCGTCTAGACTTTTGTAGTCATGACATGGCTAAAATAATGGCTAGAAAATAATGCCTAAAATCATGATATCTA
>JAZGUH010001085.1:0-69015 GCA_037893225.1 Hippasteria phrygiana | reverse complement strand
CAGACGACAATTAAGGAAACGCATCAAACAGGATCTGATACATGACATAAAGGTGAAAAGAACAAGAACAGATGGGTTTAATATCGAGAATACTACATCAAAAGGTAGGTACATTTTGTACACGTATACATGGAGTGTGACACTTCACTAATCCTAATTTTCCGAAATCCTCAAAATTTAAATTAGGAAGTCCAGGCTACATGTACATTTGTACATTTGTTTTATACCATGATATTATAGTGGGAGATCCGATTGGTCGATAACCGGTCACATGTTTTATTACAAAAGTTGATGTGTTACTCCAAAACTGATGTAGGCCCTACCCGGGGTATAACTCTTAAAAATTGATGTACCCTGCAGAGTACATACCTTGATCGTCCCCAGGGCTGCTCTGAACAACAAGTTTACCCTAACACCATAGGCATTTTTACGAGGTTTCCTCAACCTGTCAAAATCCAACACTGTGCAGTATACCTATGGCACATTCTTTGGATTTAGACAAACTGGGGCATATAGCTCCATGTAAGGTGCCAAGGCTCGAGCAGTACTGAACCCATCAAATCTTGACAAAACCTGCTGTTGGAGTTTGCAAAGCTTGGGGTAGTTAGGGTAGAAGCAGATCCTGGGGAAGAGGTTTCGTTTTCGCTGGTACTACGAGAACCACTGTATATGTCCATGTATTGCGTGCAGGGAACAGTTAAACCGAAAGTTGTGATAATTTGGAAGACCTTCGCTTCCGTTGTCGCCATTACTGTTGATATTTCGTCTGCTCTTTCACGTTCCAACTACTCTGGGATTTGTACAGGCATGTATTAAATATCATGGTATAACAAAACAATTATTGTCTGCTGTGATGTGGTCCACGGGTTTTGAAACCCTCGGGGGAAAATGGCACCTTCGGCTTTGGCGAGGGTGCCATTTTTCCCCTTGCCCGGGTGTACAAAACAACATGGACCACATCACGGCAGACAACAATAAGCCAGTTCGATGTTTCGCTCGCGCATGTGCCAACTCCCTGACGACCGGGTTTTTTGGATAAACAAACCGTTCCGCCCGATAGCAACGCGCATCTTGGAAACGCGTTTTTCCATTTCTGCTTGGATTTCTTCATATTACAAGTCTAAATTTTCCAAACCTGTCGAAATGGTTGCCATCATAGGAAACCCCATTAAATAAACTATAACTTGGTTTTGGAATCAACATTTTATCGCTCAGAACAAAAAAGTTGTGATTTTTCCCGAAGCCCCGCACATTGTCCGGGCCCACCGGATGTCCAGCCCGAGTGAGACACGGGCAAAATTTGTTCCAAATCTCGCTTCGCATAACGCAGCAACACGGAACATGCGTCACCTACCGCGAGCCAGACTAAGTCTGGCAAATGGACTTATGGCATCCACACACAATACGCATACGGTACCTGTCTGGTTTCCGCCACGCAAGATGTCTCGGGGTTGTTACAAAATAATTGTTTTGCTTCTGTACTCGATCTATAAAAATACTTGTTGACTAAGTATGCCTGGTTTGTCTGATTTTCTTTTTATATCACCCTGTTTATAATAGTTTGGACTTCATGTGTACGAAGCTTAGGCGATTTTTGGCGTCCCTTTTATTTATAAAGTTACATTAAAAAAGTTACAATTTGTCAAAGAGATTTAGAGTTTTACATAATGTGATTTCAATGAACGTTGCGGCACCGACGCGTGAAAAGCGCAAGTTGAAAGTTCAATTTTTTTATATTTTATTTTCCTGCCAAAATTAATGAAGTTTCTATATAAACACCATGAATCGTAAGAGTTAATATTCCTTTTGATATCAGGGCACTTGTTAATTGATTTAGAGCCAAGCTAATACTTATTATCACTGTTTAAAATTGACTACTTTTGAGTACGCTATGCACAACACGAATGGAGCGCCCACGTACATGGGTTTGTTTATCCAATTTCTGTCCCACAATTCCCTGCACGCCCGAGACATCGAATTGGCCTATTGTATAGTGTATTAGTAAAATTGCATAATGAGTGTATTTTGTGATCTGCATGGCTTATCACATAAATATCGTTGAATTTTATGACCTGTAAGGCCAGTTTGGACATAGGTTACATACACAGGCATAGCAGAATGTTTACATGAGCCACTTTACACCGATTGAAAGTTTAAATGGGGAAAATGACACATGACAGTTGTCTATATTTAATTACATTCAATGCGTTTTTGTTTTATTTTCCCTCCATAACATTGTTTTTTTTTATTCTGTAAAATTGTACACTTGTTAAACCCTTTTGTATGCAGTAAGTCTACAATTGTTATATAGTAGGAGGTGACATTCCTTTTTTTGGCTTACACAATCCTATTTTGACTAATATTCTGTAAAGATTGTACCCATTGTTGCTTTGTATGTTAGTGATAACAAAACGGTTTTTAGCCAGCTGTTCAAATGAAAAATGACAAAGGAGAAATATTTTTTTTGGGGGGGGGGGGGGGGGGACACACTGCCATAGCCTTCAACTCCCAAAATATTGGGGGGGGGGGTGTCCCCCATGATTGCCCATGCTTTAAGTCCATCAGAAAGTCAATTTAACCCTCAAAAATTGTTTTATTTAACTTTTAATTTTTGCCTATTGATCGCCACAAAATTGTTTCATAAATTTTCATCTGTGTTCCGGAGTAAACCGAGTTTAAATAGTCCGTGTGTATTTTAGATTTTCGGAAGTATGAGTTCAATTTTTCGCCAGGACATTTCTCTTTATGTCGGGTGATTTATCAGTTTCCACAAATTTATATACTAGTAGTAAAAATTTCACAAGAGGGGTGATTGTTCACTATTAATATTTTAACAACGAAAATGTAGTTTCCCCCTTAAATCTCCGTTATATTTCAGAGATTTATGGTGGGATCGATTTTCATTGTTAAAGATTCATGTGTTTTAGGCTCTTTTATCTTTCATACTGTAATAATTGTTGTTCGTCTCTTTGCATTTGCTTATAAAATACAAAACTATTTAAGCCTTCTTTAAAACCTTCCCTAACCTGCCAAAACCAAACACCCCTTTGTGTTGAATTTTGTGTAATTGGGTACTGTAGAGCCTTGGCACCATCACTTTGCATGGGACTTGATGCCCTGATTTTGTCTAAGTACAAAGAATGTGCCATTGGTTTACTACACAGTGTTGGAGTTTGTGTGGTTAGAGAAGGATTCTAGTAAAAAGGCTTGGGCTGTTAGGGTTAATTTACTTGTTTTGTATCCGTCCAAAGTTTTTTATAAATTCCTTTTTGCCTACCATTTTTGTAATATACATGTAGAAACAATGATGTATGTGGAATTATGTAGTTTCCTATTTAATTAATAATGTTGATCGCATATCGGGTGCTAAAATTTTTCATTAATTCCCTGTGTGAAATTATTCATGTACAGTATTAGATTTGGAAAAATTCAGGACTGTTTTGACCATGGCCTATGCTGGAAATAAATGCAGTGAAAATTACACAGCAAAAAAGTGTTGATCTCCAATTGTTTTAATTTTGAAGGATGTAGTGTATCACGTTGATATTTTCTTGTCAAGAGTAATGCCATAGGTTGATAGAAAAGTCGACATACATATAAAGGATTCAATTAAAATGTTTAGAAAAGTTACCAAGTTTTGTAAATATTTATGACATTTTATAAAAATGGAGTCGTCTTTCTATATAATTCTATTAGATGTTTTACAGAAAAGTGGTCATATTTCTATAGAATTCTACTAGATGTTTTATAGAAAAGTAGTCATATTTCTATAGAATTCTACTAGATGTTTTATAGAAAAGTGGTCATATATCTATAGAATTCTATTTGATGTTTTATAGAAAAAAGGCAAATTTTCTAAAGAATTCTATAAAAACTATAGAGGATCTCTAAAGAAATTATAACAATTATATATATACCAATCTATTGAAACATTCTGTAGAATCTTATAGACATTCTATAGAATTATTTTTTATAGAATTGTAAAATTTTATAGAAAAGTGGCCCATTTTCTAAAGAAACTCTAAAGAAACTCTATACAAATTCTATAAAGGAATTCTATAGAATATCGTATAGAAATTCTATAGATTTATTTTTATAGAATTCTATATAACTTTTTTGTAAGGGTGTTTTTGTACTAAATTAAGTTGATTTATTGTGTAAGTGGAATTTAACAATGTAATTGTTGAATTGCTTTCACAGGGCGGGGTGTATTTGCTGCAAGACATTTTGAGAAAGGAGAATTTCTATTAACGTATGATGGGGAACACATCACTGCCAAAGAGGGTCAAAAGAGGGACAACATAAGGGAGACTGGCTACCGTTATTACTTCACACATTCCACAAAAGGCAGAACACTGAAGATGTGGTAAGTGGCTGTATTGTATGTTTGTAGCCTAAGTTCCATTGCAAGGATTTGCAGATTTTCAAAGGCAAAAAGAGCTCTGGGACTTGAATTATTTGAAACATTTTTGCCTTAATTCACTTAAATTTCACAGTAAAATTCCTGATTGTCCCTTTTTCTAAAGCTCTAGCAGTAGCTAGCAGATGACACATTGTCAAAATTTTCTTTCAATTAGGTTTTTGTGCGTTTGCGTAGATCTATGTCGGCCATGTTGAGTTTAGTGGAACCAACAGCTGCATGATTAATTAATAAGGTAACATAACTCTAATCCATAAAAATGGAATTATGCTTCACTCGTCCAAGGTCATCATCAGCAACTCGAAATATTATAAATAATATGATTATAATTCATCAACTAAATATCCTGTATGTTTGACCCCATTCACAATGCAGCAATTTTTTTGTCTTGTTTAGTGGGTGGGTGGGGTTGGTGGGGTGGGGGGAGGGGGGGGGGGGGGGGGGGTTGGCCACGTTGACCACAATGACCTGTGAATGCCTTAGAAAATCATATTGTGAATATAATGACATAGACCGTGATGTAAGTCTCACAGTGAAAAGGTTACAATTGATTTTGCACCTCTGAGACATCAGCACATGTACAGAAGGTTATGCACCTATCAATTGTAATGACACTTTACACCCCCGGGGGACGTGCGTCATGTCCTGCTCATGTCCCGCTCATGTCCAGTCAAGTTGTGACGAATGGGGTGCGTCAAGTACGACTTTGGTGCGTCGTAAATGCGTCCCAGGTGCGCCATGCAATTTCAAGCTGTTGCACTACACAGGGCTCGCAGAATCAGTAGTCCGACGTCCCAAGACAACCAAATTTTCTAGGTTGCCAGCCTGATGGTCATCAAGTGCCCTTTTTTCATCAATACTCACGATTTGTTTTACACTACAATGGTCCACGGCATTTTAGAAACTCTGCACAGCGGCGAAGAAAGATCGACATTCTGTACTTTATGTTGCATACAAAAGGCTCGAAGATATGCTTGCTTCTGACTGCGTGCGTGTGATAGTATGTCCGTTCGGATTGTTGGCTGTACACATGTACATTGTACAAACAACGTACTGTGCGCGTTTTTGTATGCATACGGTGATGATATGTACATGTACCGTACGTGCAGCGACCACCACGACGCACGACCGGAGTCCAAAATTTTCAGCCACAGCTACAACGCTAGAACACATGGGCCAGCGTTCGCCATAAGCATGGAACATAAGCAACTATAGACGTCCGTAATGCGGCTTCGGCGGTTTGACCGATTAGTGCAAACTGCTGCTTGTAGCTCGGTCTTTTGTGCAAACGTTCACCACCTGTGTGCGTGCGGCATCGAGATTGTGATCAGCATCCGCATGGATATGGCGGCGCGGGTGAATGCACCGTGGGGAGTATAATATACTGCAGCACCAAGTAAGCCTACTAACATGACTAAGCTAAGGCTTGTATATTGCTTAAGGCGAGTTTTTGAATATTTCTATTTCTTTTTATTATTAAAACTTTTTTCGAAAATTCAATTTGTTTTTTCGGCGGCGGATCCGTAATCCAAGTTATTAAACAAAATGGCCTTACAAAATAGAAAACATTGTAAACAAAATCTTTTTGGGCAATTAAAATGAAATTCGGGCAACCAGTAGGTAATTTGCGAGCCCTGCTACATGTACATACGTAACAATTTTGGCATATTTTAATCGGCCTATGTTAATATCCAAAATACTGATATTTTGTTTGAATAAAAACTGCTGCAGATCTGCTATGATGTCTACATTTATACCTGATTTTTTGTCTTCAGAAAACCAAACAGAATGAAATACGTCAGCGATACCAAATACGCGGTACCGCCAAAACGGGCCGACACGTTTTAAATGCATAGCTCGCGAGCTATGTGTAGCCATGCGGCGCACATACGTGTAAACGTACCAACACACGTGGCCGTACAATCAAACGCTAGCTCACAGGGTGCATGAATTCTGCCGCACGCACGACATACGATTGATTTTTGCTGGTTCCCCACGTCACCTGTTTGTCACACACGCAGACGAACTCGACCGTATGGCCGATCTTCTGGCACAAATAGTATCCACGTGCGCCGCGCCGTGCATAGTGGATTCACCCCAAGCTATGTACGCGCGCTTGCGTTGTACAATATTAGGCTGGCTCTTCAACTTCGAGCACACTGTCCGAAACGTCGAGTTACACACTCATCCCGGTTCTTTTCAGAACCACACATCTTCCCAGAAGAGATTTGTTTTTCACTTGCCCGCAATTCCAGTCTTTATCGTGCAAAATATTTTAAGTATCTTTGTTCGAGTGGGCGCTAGTCAGAAGTCATAAACCCAGAATGCCGTGTAGCCAGGGATCACACCCAATTTTACGATACAACCTGGGAAGCGACATTGTGGAGATCACTCAATGAGGATACGACTTTTAACTTAAAAGTCGTATCCTCATTGAGTGATCTCCACAATGTCGCTTCCCAGGTTGTATCGTAAAATTGGATGTGATCCCTGGCTACACGGCATTCTGGGTTTATGACTTCTGACTAGCGCCCACTCGAACAAAGATACTGACAATTTGGGAGACCGCCAACATATAGGGCAAGATAGCTCAGTTGGTAGAGCGCCGGTACGGTAACCCGGAGGTCGCAGGTTCGAATCCCGCTCGTGCCAGTTTCTTTGTCCACTTTGAAAATGTATTCAAATTTACCTAGTCAGTTTCCCTTGTATATTGTTTGACAAAATATTTAAATACGAAATGTCCACAACAAATGCTTTACATGTAGAGCTCTCCTATGCGAGGTGCCCATCAGTCAATATTCTCAGGGAAAATTTTTAGGGTACATTCTCAAGGTCAACTTACACAGTAAATTCAGGCCAAATGTTTTTGATAGTGATACCATCATCAGCTGTACATGAAATTTTTATAAAAAAATGTGACAGTTTATTTTAATAAGTGACCGAATGCAGTACTAATATACGTAATTGTTTAGGTTTTGTGCTCAGGAAATGTCAACCATGTACGTTAAATCAGTCACCTTATTTAACCCCAACTCCCTAGGTATTCTTGTTTGAAACTCTCCTGAATCCTCCAAAATCCTCCACTTTGCAGGATGGCAATTGTTTGTACTCAAACTGTCAAGCGGCATTATAAGCCCCATTTAAAGTACATGTAATATTGGTTGGGCTCTACCTTTCTCAATCCTGCCAAATCCTCCAAAACATACCGGTGCCGGTGGAGTTTAAGGATCTGGGAGCATTACAGTTTGTTTTATTCAGCACAAGGATTACATACATGTTCAATTGCATGTATTTTAATAAATTTCCATTATTGTTAAAATACGAAATACCGAAAAACAGCACTTTGTTAATTACTTCACCTTGAATTGCCCATAAACATTGAACATGTTCTCATACTACACTGCGGAAATAGACACTTTACATAGTCTCTTTGTTTTATATGTGCTTTTGTTACTAAAACAAAATCATAACTACTGTAGTAATGGCAGAGATATTTTTGTGATGTTTTATTCTTTCTTAATGTTTACCTTCATATGTATTTTCTTTAACCCAGTGTTGATGCCTCTCAGGAACCCAGTGTTGATGCCTCTGATAATCTTGGAAGACTTGTGAACCACGGCACTAAGAAGGAACGCAATTCACTAATGAAAGTGCTTGAAATAGATGAGTGCCCTACCCTTTGCCTCTTTGCGTCTGGAACCATTTACAGAGGGAAGGAGATTCTGTATGATTATGGGGTCCCTGAGCACAGCCTGCCATGGAACAAACAAGTAAGGTTTATGCATTTCTTCATGGCACATGAACAGCCTGGTCCTTTTTGTGGAATGTGTTAAGATCACTGGAATTGTTTTTGTATACATATAGGGTATCCCAAAATACATGTCCAGGCCAAACCAGGCAACCTCTGAATCTAGATTTCGACAGATCCTGATGCGGGAACTTCTTACATGAAAAATATTCTGTATTTCATCAAAATCAGTCAAGCCAATCAGAAGTTATGTCAGTTTTTATGCAGCAAGGTCAGCCCCCAACTAGGAGTGACCAACTGTGCCTTTTTGACATTTTTCATTCCATGTATAGCAGCCCAGTCATGAAGGGAATCTCTCTGATCGTTTCTTGAGTCTGAAGTAAACTCCCTGGGTGGATGGTCTTTTGCTGCATAGGCTCTAGTGTTCTGTTTGTTGATGCACCCGTTCAGAAGAAACTTTGCCTCATCACCACAGATAAATCGTCGTCGCACAGCAGTGAACCATCTCGAATACCGCATCCTCTGCTCTGGCTCACCTGGAGCTAAGCCATGCCTGATCTAGACTTTGTAGGGATGGAATTTTACCTCTGCTGCCATTCGTGAAAAGGACGACTTTGGAATGTGCAGTTGGTTGCGCCTGGCTGATTGTCTTGGGTCGTCTTCCATGCTGGCTCGAAACTGTGCCAAGGAATTAAATTAATGTCTCTCCGTGTCCTCGGTGTATTCATTTCCCACTTAGTTCTGGTCATTGATGACATTGAATACATACTACATGCACATCACAGTGGACGGGGCATGTGATATTACGTATAGCACCCGTCACCAAAAGATTCATGGCTCCAAATAGCACACCAGAGCTTCCTTAGAAGTTGTCCTGAAGAAGTATCACTTGTGAAGAATAAGGTGCCCGGCCTATTGAAAATGCCCACAGACTGGAAACCCGGCCAAAACTGCCGGAAACCAGAGGGCACCCAGCGGTTGGATTAAAAAGTGTTCCCTTACAGATCAGTGTCATTTCTGCACCTGTATGGTGTAGATCCTCAGTTGCTAAATCTTGAAACTCGGTTAGGGACAAATCTGCGGGTTGTATGGAGTATATTGAAACATGATTAGTGACAGCTCAGTGTCCTTTCTGCAGAGGTATGGTGTAGATCCTCACCTGTATTGAAACAGGATTAGTGACGGATCAGTGTTCTTTCTGTAGTGGTATGTTGTAGATCCTCACTTGTATTGAAACAGGATTAGTGACAATAGCAGAATAGATGTAAGTAACCACTTCAATATTTTTCTTTTAAACTCCTACATAATTGCAAGTTTACAAAAGGTGCTGTGGAATCTTCAAATGCGATTAGTCACAAATCTGTGTCATTTCCGCAGATGTATGGTATAGATCCTAACTTGTGTACTGAAACAAGATTAGTTTCAGATTAGTGCCATTTCTGCAGTAAGTATGGAACAGGAGGTCACTTGTATTGAAACAATATTACTGACAAATGAGTGTCATTTCTGCACTTGTATAAATATGGCTTAGGGAGGAGTGGCTAATCTGCGGTCATGCCAGGCTGTTGAAAGGCCTGGCCAAGCCCCTGGAATGACCAGGCCTTCTGGCTTCTATAATCCCCTTGTACACAATAAACTGCCCACTACTGCTGGAGTCCAGCCAGCTCCCATTGTTCACCCAGACTTGACTGACAGCTATAAAAACCATGGCCTGCTGCATATGAATAAACACATAACAAAAGAAGCAGACTCCCAATACATGTAGTTCAGCCCTGGCCTTGTACAGGCCGCCTTATTGATTGGTATCCGTGACCACATAGGTATCATCAAAGGACTCTCTCTTTGATCTCGGGCCCCTGAATGAAATGGCAATAAAAGCGATGGGTACAGATTAGTGTGGGAGGGGCTACAACCAGGCCTGGCCTGGCAGAGGCCGGGCTTTATCGATTAGTTGATGCTCTATTGTTAGGTGATTTGTGGCTCACAATAGCAAGAGTAAAAGCCTGAAGGCCCAGGCATAGCCAGGCTTTTCAACGGCCTGGCCCGACCACAGATAAGCCACTCCTCCCTTATGGGTTAACACCCTGAACAAAATCTTTGAACTTGTAATTTCTGTCTCATCAGATTGTGTGCGAAGAGAGAGCAACTCCAGACACCTCCGAGGAGGAGGTATGTATTCACTCTGATAACTATTGTTTCTTCAAACTATTATGTGCTCTTGAATCTTGAAAGAAGATTAGTGACAGATCAGTGTCCTTTCTGAATTGGTATGGTGTATATATCCTCACTTGTATATTGAAACAGGATTAGTGACTGATCAGTGTCCTTTCTGTTGTGGTATGTTGTAGATCCTCACTTGTATATTGAAACAGGATTAGCGACAGAGCAGTGTCCTTTCTGTTGTGGTTTGTTGTATATTGAAACAGGATGAGTGACCGGTCAGTGTCATTTCTTCAGCTGTATGGTACACATGTATATCCCTACCTGTATACTGAAATAAAATAAGTGATGATTCATCATCATTTCTGCAGCTGTATAAATGTAATGGCTGAATAGCATAAATGAAATCTGTCAATTTGTAAATTTTGTTTCATCAGATGGATTGCCAAGTCAAAGCAACTCCAGGCACTTCAGAGAAGGAGGTACGTGTCCACTCCAGTAACTATTCTTTCTTTACACTCTAACAATATTGCAAGTGAGATTTAGGAAAGGTGCTGTGGAATCTTGAAACAAGATTAGAGACAGATCAGTGTCCTTTCTGAATTGGTATGGTGTATATGTGACCCGCTCCAGAAAAAGGTGATATAAGTCGCGCTATGCATTTACGTGTAATGGCCCTTTCAACGTTGAGAGGGTGACATTTTTCGTCAAAATTAATTTTTTGTTTTTTGTCTTTAATGACATCTTAAATATCTAAAGTTTAAGGTTTGGTGCACAACAATGTTGATTTCAGTAAATATAGTGAAAAAATAACCTTTTAGAGTGCATTGTTCCATTGCATTGTATTATAACTAGCTATTTCAAAGCCTGTTTTCTCTGTTGTGTAATTTGAACTCCATAGAACTAATTAATATTCAAAAACGCCATATCTCCAGAACGGAATTGGCTTTGGAGCTCTATCATATACCAAATGAAAGCTTACATTGCGGGCTTTCCAAACATACATAAAACTCATTTTTTATATCTTGCGACATAATATACCTTTTTCCAGAGCGGGTCACATATATACTTAAACAGGATTAGTGACAGATCAGTATTCTTTTCTGAAGTGGTATGTTGTAGATTCTCACTTGTGTACTGAAACAAGATTAGTTTCAAATCAGTATCCTTACTGCAGTTATATGGTGTAGATCCTCACTGGTTGAAACAGGATAAGTATGTAGATCAGCATCCTTTCTGCAGCAGAATGGTGTAGATCCCCACTTGTATATATTGAAACAGGATTAGTGAGAGATCAGTGTCCTTTCTGCTGTAGAATGGCGTAGATCCTCACTTGTATATTGAAACAGGTTTAGTGACAAATCATTGTCCTCTCTACAATAGTATGTTGTAGATCCTCACTTGTATATTAAACAGAATTAGTGACAGATTAGTGTCCTTTCTGCAGTTAGATGGTGTAGATCCTCACTTGTATTATATTGAAACATGATTAATGACAGATCAGTGTCCTTTCTGCAGTTAGATGGTGTAGATCCTCACTTGTATTATATTGAAACATGATTAATGACAGATCAGTGTCCTTTCTGCAGTTAGATGGTGTAGATCCTCACTTGTAATATATTGAAACATGATTAATGACAGATCAGTGTCCTTTCTGCAGTTAGATGGTGTAGATCCTCACTTGTAATATATTGAAACATGATTAGTGACAAATCAGTGTCCCCTCTACAATAGTATGTTGTAGATCCTCACTTTGAAACAAGATTAATGACAGATCAGTGTCCTTTGTTATAGTGGTATGTTGTAGATCCTCACTTGTATATTGAAACATGATTAGTGAGAGAAGCTGTATAGTACAGATCCCCACTTGTACATTGCAACAAGATAAGTGTTGGTTCAGTATCATTTCTGCAGCTGTATAAATATAGGTAATGGCTTAATAGAATGAATGAAATCTTTCAATTTGATAATTTGTCTCTCATCAGATGGTTTGCCAAGACAAAGTAACTCCTAGCACTTCAGAGAAGGATGTAAGTAATAACCACTTCAATTTTTTTTTTACACTCCTACATAATTGCAAATGAGATTTACAAAAGGTGCTGTGGAATCTTCAAATGGGATTAGTCACAAATCTGTGTCATTTCTGCAGATGTATGGTATATATCCTCACTTGTGCACTGATACAAGATTAGTTTCAGATCAGTGTCATTTCTGCAGCTCTATGGTATACGAGGTGCGATCACAAAGTTCCGAGACTGCGCCTATAGCAAGCAAAAAACGTACGTGATTTAAATCTGGCTGCCATCCCCTTCAGAGTAGTCCCCTAGTGCAGCGATACACCACTCCCTGGGAGAGGAACTCGAGGTACACAACTCTGCGAATGTCAAAGAAAACAATGAGCATGCTCTTGGTTGCACTCCTGACCTGACGCGCCTTCTTCGGTCTTGGAGACTACGGGCTCTTCCACTGCGAAGACTGCTGTTTGGTCTCTAGGTCAAAGCTGTAGTCCCAACTCTTGTCACCGCTGATGATCCTCGACATAAAGTTTGGGTCACCCCGGGCCTGTTGAGGGAGATCCTTGCAGACTTTGACAGGGTGCTGCTTCTGCTCAGGATTGAGGAGCCTGGGCACGAACTTGGCAGCGATGCGGCACATGTTCAAATTGGATGTGAGGATTGCCTAAACTGTTCCAAATGACACGTTGACAATGTCACAATGTCCTGGATGGTGATCCGACGATCCTGACGCACGATTCTTTCAATTTCTTGGACATTTTCGGGGGTTGTGCTCGTGGAGGGTCACCTTGACCTCTCGTCGTCCTCCAGTGAAGTTCTGCCTTCCTTGAAATGCGAATGCCACTCAAAACACCTCGCCCGGCTCATTGCTTCATTGTCGTAGGCTTTCTGAAGCATTTCAAAGGTCTCCTTGGGGTTTTCTCGAGTTGGACACCAAATTTGATGTTCACTCTCTGCTCAAGTTTCAGGTCCATGGTGAAATTGCAAATGCGCATGTACCAGTGGTCACAAAAATGCGTGTAACACAGGTGCTGATGTTGATCAAGCGATGTAACTTGGAATACTTACTCACAAAAGTTATTGCTTACACCTACTATATGCACATAACTGTGCTGCGCTCCGTTCGTTCGCAACAGGAACAGTCTGGGAACTTTTTTATTACACCTCGTATTTCTGCAGCTGTATAAATGTAGGTAATGGCTGAATAAAATAAATGAAATCTTTCAATTTGATATTTTTTGTCTCATCAGATTGTTTGCCAAGACAAAGTAACTCCAGGCACTTCAGAGAAGGATGTAAGTAACCACTTCAAATTGTCTTTTAAACTCCTACATAATTGCAAATGAGATTTACAAAAGGTGCTGTGGAATCTTTAAATGGGATTAGTCACAAATCTGTGTCATTTCTGCAGATGTATGGTATAGATCCTCACTCGTGTACTGAAACAAGATTAGTTTCAAATTAGTGCCATTTCTGCAGTTGTATGGTACAGGAGGTCAGTTGTATATTGAAACAATATTACTGACAAATGAGTGTCATTTCTGCACTTGTATAAATATGGCTTAGAGTGGCTAATCTGCGGTCAGGCCAGGCTGTTGAAAGGCCTGGCCAAGCCCCTGGAATGACCAGGCCTTCTGGCTTCTATAATCCCCTTGTACACAATAAACTGCCCACTACTGCTGGAGTCCAGCCAGCTCCCATTGTTCACCCAGACTTGACTGACAGCTATAAAAACCATGGCCTGCTGCATATGAATAAACACATAACAAAAGAAGCAGACTCCCAATACATGTAGTTCAGCCCTGGCCTTGTACAGGCCGGGCCTTATTGATTGGTATCCGTGACCACATAGGTATCATCATAGGACTTCCTCTCTCGTTAAACGCGGGCCCGTGAATGAAATGGTAATAAAAGTGATGGGTACAGATTAGTGTGGGAGGGGCTACAACCAGGCCCGACCTGGCAGAGCTTTATCGATTAGTTGATGCTCTATTGTTAGGTGATTTGTGGCTTACAATAGCAAGAGTAAAAGCCTGAAGGCCCAGGCATAGCCAGGCTTTTTAACGGCCTGGCCCGACCACAGATAAGCCACTCCTCTCTTATAGGTTAACACCCTGAACAAAATCTTTGAACTTGTAATTTCTGTCTCATCAGATTGTGTGCGAAGAGAGAGCAACCCCAGACACCTCCGAGGAGGAGGTATGTGTTCAGTCTGATAACCATTGTTTCTTCAAACTATTATGTGCTCTGGAATCTTGAAAGAAGATTAGTGACAGATCAGTGTCCTTTCTGAATTGGTATGGTGTATATATCCTCACTTGTATATTAAACAGGATTAGCGACAGAGCAGTGTCCTTTCTGTTGTGGTTTGTTGTATATTGAAACAGGATGAGTGACCGGTCAGAGTCATTTCTTCAGCTGTATGGTACACATGTATATCCCTACCTGTATACTGAAATAAAATAAGTGATGATTCATCATCATTTCTGCAGCTGTATAAATGTAATGGCTGAATAGCATAAATGAAATCTGTCAATTTGTAAATTTTGTTTCATCAGATGGATTGCCAAGTCAAAGCAACTCCAGGCACTTCAGAGAAGGAGGTACGTGTCCACTCCAGTAACTATTCTTTCTTTACACTCTAACAATATTGCAAGTGAGATTTAGGAAAGGTGCTGTGGAATCTTGAAACAAGATTAGAGACAGATCAGTGTCCTTTCTGAATTGGTATGGTGTATATATACTTAAACAGGATTAGTGACAGATCAGTATTCTTTTCTGCAGTGGTATGTTGTAGAGTCTCACTTGTGTACTGAAACAAGATTAGTTTCAAATCAGTATCCTTACTGCAGTTATATGGTGTAGATCCTCACTGGTTGAAACAGGATAAGTGATACATGTAGATCAGCATCCTTTCTGCAGCAGAATGGTGTAGATCCCCACTTGTATATATTGAAACAGGATTAGTGAGAGATCAGTGTCCTTTCTGCTGTAGAATGGCGTAGATCCTCACTTGTATATTGAAACAGGTTTAGTGACAAATCATTGTCCTCTCTACAATAGTATGTTGTAGATCCTCACTTGTACATGTATATTAAACAGAATTAGTGACAGATTAGTGTCCTTTCTGCAGTTAGATGGTGTAGATCCTCACTTGTATTATATTGAAACATGATTAATGACAGATCAGTGTCCTTTCTGCAGTTAGATGGTGTAGATCCTCACTTGTATTATATTGAAACATGATTAGTGACAAATCAGTGTCCCCTCTACAATAGTATGTTGTAGATCCTCCCTTTGAAACAAGATTAATGACAGATCAGTGTCCTTTGTTATAGTGGTATGTTGTAGATCCTCACTTGTATATTGAAACATGATTAGTGAGAGAAGCTGTATAGTACAGATCCCCACTTGTACATTGCAACAAGATAAGTGTTGGTTCAGCATCATTTCTGCAGCTGTATAAATATAGGTAATGGCTTAATAGAATGAATGAAATCTTTCAATTTGATAATTTGTCTCTCATCAGATGGTTTGCCAAGACAAAGTAACTCCTAGCACTTCAGAGAAGGATGTAAGTAACCACTTCAAATTTGTTTTTACACTCCTACATAATTGCAAATGAGATTTACAAAAGGTGCTGTGGAATCTTCAAATGGGATTAGTCACAAATCTGTGTCATTTCTGCAGATGTATGGTATATATCCTCACTTGTCAGAACTTTTTCTTCTGCAAAAAAAAGCAGTCAGAATAATAACGAAGTCCAATTATCTGGCACATACCTCTCCTTTGTTCTCAAAGCTGAGAGTACTCAAGTTTAATGATTTATACAGTCTTAACATAGGTAAATGTATGTATAAGTACAACCATCGTATGCTGCCTTCAAATTTCTGTAACCTCTTCACCATGTCTTCATCGGTTCATTCCTACAGTACTCGTGGTGCATCAAAAGGTGATCTTTATATAAATTACCATAGAACATCACTTGCAAAACAAAGCTTAATTACTCGGGGTGCTCTCCTTTGGAATAAACTAGACAGAAAACTTAAGAACACCACTAGTTTGAAAGTGTTTGCAAAGGAATTTAAAGATAATGTACTAAGTCAATATTAGTCCATATTACATAGCTTAAATTATCAATTCGTTTATTTACCTAGAAAAGATCATTTCTATCATTATATACTATTTAAGTCAAGTTCCGTCTTCTTGTCCCTTGTCAGTAGAATATTTTTACCAGTAATAATTTGTGTATCATTTTACATATACTGTCACTTCAGTTTGGTCTCATAATATTTGTCTCCTCGTCCCACGTTTGTAGAAATATATATTTGTCCTCTGTCCTCACAGGGAAAGCATAAAAGCTTGCTTCGTTCGCTCTTCCTACATGTTGGTATTGCAGTGTATGATACTTGTTATATTGTTGTATTAGATTACTAATTTAATTAAAACTACCAATTAAATGTATGGATGATTAACTTCATGAATTATTAATTATCAACTTACATGTATTTGAATTGTATGCCAACATGAAAAAATAAATGTGTGTGTGACTATACACACACTATACTACTAAAGATACAAGATTAGTTTCAGATCAGTGTCATTTCTGCAGCTCTATGGTATACGAGGTGCGATCACAAAGTTCCGAGACTGCGCCTATAGCAAGCAAAAAACGTACGTGATTTAAATCTGGCTGCCATCCCCTTCAGAGTAGTCCCCTAGTGCAGCGATACACCACTCCCTGGGAGAGGAACTCGAGGTACACAACTCTGCGAATGTCAAAGAAAACAATGAGCATGCTCTTGGTTGCACTCCTGACCTGACGCGCCTTCTTCGGTCTTGGAGACTACGGGCTCTTCCACTGCGAAGACTGCTGTTTGGTCTCTGGGTCGTAGCTGTAGGCCCAACTCTTGTCACCGCTGATGATCCTCGACATAAAGTTTGGGTCACCCCGGGCCTGTTGAGGGAGATCCTTGCAGACTTTGACAGGGTGCTGCTTCTGCTCAGGATTGAGGAGCCTGGGCACGAACTTGGCAGCGATGCGGCACATGTTCAAATTGGATGTGAGGATTGCCTAAACTGTTCCAAATGACACGTTGACAATGTCACAATGTCCTGGATGGTGATCCGACGATCCTGACGCACGATTCTTTCAATTTCTTGGACATTTTCGGGGGTTGTGCTCGTGGAGGGTCACCCTGACCTCTCGTCGTCCTCCACTGAAGTCCTGCCTTCCTTGAAACGCGAATGCCACTCAAAACACATCGCCCGGCTCATTGCTTCATTGTCGTAGGCTTTCTGAAGCATTTCAAAGGTCTCCTTGGGGTTTTCTCGAGTTGGACACCAAATTTGATGTTCACTCTCTGCTCAAGTTTCAGGTCCATGGTGAAATCGCAAATGCGCATGTACCAGTGTACGTGCACTGTATATATCTCCGAGGACAAGAGAAGAAAGGAAACACAAAGAAACCTTTCAGTCCTCGAACGTAGAGTCTTTTGTTGAAATCGGTCCTCGAACGTAAGGATACGTGCTTAGTCTATGGGGGTTGGTTATATTAAAGGAACAATAGGAAACACAAAGCATTGTCCTCGGACGTATTGGGGAAGTACGACTGTGTGGTCACAAAAATGCGTGTAACACAGGTGCTGATGTTGATCAAGCGATGTAACTTTGAATACTTACTCACAAAAGTTATTGCTTACACCTACTATATGCACATAACTGTGCTGCGCTCCGTTCGTTCGCAACAGGAACAGTCTGGGAACTTTTTTATTACACCTCGTATTTCTGCAGCTGTATAAATGTAGGTAATGGCTGAATAAAATAAATGAAATCTTTCAATTTGATATATTTTGTCTCATTAGATGGTTTGCCAAGACAAAGTAACTCCAGGCACATCAGAGAAGGATGTAAGTAACCACTTCAATATTTGTCTTTTAAACTCCTACATAATTGCAAATGAGATTTACAAAAGGTGCTGTGGAATCTTTAAATGGGATTAGTCACAAATCTGTCATTTCTGCAGATGTATGGTATAGATCCTCACTCGTGTACTGAAACAAGATTAGTTTCAAATTAGTGCCATTTCTGCAGTTGTATGGTACAGGAGGTCAGTTGTATATTGAAACAATATTACTGACAAATGAGTGTCATTTCTGCACTTGTATAAATATGGCTTTGGTTAATACCCTGAGCAAAATCTTTGAACTTGTAATTTCTGTCTCATCAGATTGTGTGCGAAGAGAGAGCAACTCCAGACACCTCCGAGGAGGAGGTATGTGTCCACTTTGATAAGCATTCTTTCTTACACTATTATGTGCTCTGGAATCTTGAAAGAAGATCAGTGACATATCAGTGTCCTTTCTGAATCGGTATGGTGTATATATCCTCACTTGTATATTGAAACAGGATTATTGACTGATCAGTGTCCTTTCTGTTGTGGTATGGTGTAGATCCTAACTTGTATATTGAAACAGGATTAGTGACAGATCAGTGTCCTTTCTGTTGTGGTATGGTGTAGATCCTAACTTGTATATTGAAACAGGTTTAGTGGACAGATGAGTGACCGGTCAGTGTCATTTCTGCAGCTGTATGGTATACAGTGGAATGCCGCTATAACGAACAATGCGGGATCCACAGATTTCATTCGGTATAGTGATTTTTCGGTCGAGTAATTTTCAGCTGCCGGTCTGCCGCGTACCCATTTTTCAACATGCCATCCGTTCTTTTTAATAGCGCCCCCTTGCATTGTATTTGAAGTGTGCCCTCTTTTGATTGTAATTGAACATGTGCCGGCCATTGAATCATGTAATTACATGTTCATACTTGCTAAGCTTACCAAATTCTAAAGCAACAGTTGACTTTTCCCTTCTTTTTCTTGGGGTAGTAATAGCCACCTGTCACTCTTCAACATAAAGCTGCGGCTGTTTGGGAATTACAAACAGCCCAAATACCTGGTACATTTTTCTAATCCTTTGCTCGATAAGTTTTGTACACAAAATTTGGGAGCCAAGGGTGGTGTTCGGTATAGCCGAATCAGGGGTTTCAAAATAAGCCGGCAACCGGCGAATTTGACCGGCTATTTGAACTTTTGCGCCGGCTACTTTTTTTTAATCATGAAAAAATAAAAAATTTCTGAGCTACTGCTTTGGGGGAATAGATTCTTGTTTTTAGTAGAAATTATATTTTGTTTGTTCACCAAAACAAATACATCCTGGTCCATGGATCGTAATTTACGGGGGCTAGCATAGCATGCAGCGTGAAGTATACACGGCTCACTACCCGGACCGCATACATATCTCTACGTTACACGGCCCAATATCGCGATATTGCTTTTCGCACGTTCAAGATTTATCTAAGATTTGTATTAAGTGTGGATTAGTCCAGATTACCTTGCTCGAAATTCCAGTTATTCCAATAAATTTGACGGTAGAATAGTACATACATGTATGTATGTAACGTATGATGTACCATGGAGGAATACAAAAAATACATTATGTACTAAATGTGTTGTTTCTTGGATTGTTTTCTAAACTTGGCCGGACAAAACTTCTCTGCAGTCCGCACCGTTCATTTATAGCACACATTAGTGCATATTCCATCGATATGGTGCAGATGTAGTCTTGGTCAAGTGCAAACAACCGCACTGAATGCTACCGTATTATTCCCAATGTACAATGTACGTAGACACGCTGCTAACGTGTTGCGAACTTTAAGTCTTGAGAAAAGGTTACTAAGCCCTGGGGGGTTAGAGCAATTGCTTCAATAACTCCAACCCCTAAACATGCTAAAGCGCATCTGCGTGTGCGCGTTGCTTTGTTGCTAGCCGGCCTTGGTCAAGTGCAAGAAGCAACCGCACATGCCACCGTCTATTGTTCCCAGTGTACATTGCACGTGCACGCACTAATGTACGCGAAGCGAAATTCGCCTTGAGAAAAGAGAAACACGTGCGGCGCAAGCGTTGTACAATGTACATGTACATGTACATGTACATGTACAATGTCTGTTTTGTGAACGCGTACACAAGACGATGTTTTTTTGACAGCTCAGCTGAGCTAGCTCACATGTGATTGTAGGCGGGGCGTCCATATTAATTATCAGCTGTTACTTATCAACAATGCCAAAATAGAAACAAACGTTAGTCTTTCTGAAGTGCCGTAAAGAAGCCAACTGAAGGTAAATGTCGTACGTAAAAGTAGGGCCTACTCCAACTTTACTCAACGAGTGAAGCCTTGTCAACCCGGCCCTCCGATCTTGCCGGTCCGCGCCCGCCCGGCCCCCGGCCCAATTCGCAATCAATCTCGGTGGTCGGACCCATTTTGAATGAGGACGGAGGTTTTCGAGCAAGCTGTTCTGCAATTAAGTACATTTATGCCCATAACTTGCACATCCATAGGCACACCTCAGGGTTTTTTTTCCAGATATATTTCATCGTCTTCTTGTTGCATTTCAGATCATTTAACTCTGTTAATCAGAATTCAAGGGGTTTTGTGCGCATGAACAAAAAGGCATGCGGCGTAACTTAAATTTCTATGACTGTAAAATATTATTAATAGGAGGTGGGCTGTTTTTCCCACATTTTCGGTAGATATGAATTAATAGGTAGATATATATTACTGGGTAGATATTAATTACTCTTGCTAAATATATACAATAATTACATGTACATTTACAATCAACTGGGAATCCTCTTGTCCAAATCTTTTGAAAAAAAAAAAAGAATTCTATGAAAATTAATTTTCTACCAGCAGTCCGATAAATGGGTTAACCACCGGCAGGGAAACCCCTGGCCATTTTGTTTTATTCTATAAATGAATGCAAAGTCGGTACTGTACAGTAGGATCTTTGAAAACCTATTCTCAGATGCCAGGAAATGCCTAGATTGCACCAGAGAGCATCTACAATCCGAAAAATTCAGGGGCCCTCAGCGGGCCCCGGACCCCACGCGCGCCATTTGGGGCAAGGACTCACTGCCGCCTACTTTCATCAATCTGCCTGCTACTCTAAAACATTTTGAAACCCCTGCGAATGTTCCGTTTAGTGGTGTTCGGTATAGCAGCGTTCCACTCTATATCCCCACCTATATACTGAAATAAAATAAGTGATGATTCAGCATCATTTATGCAAATGTATAAATGTAAGGTAATGGCTGAATAGCATCAATGAAATCTTTCAATTTGTAATTTATGTCTCATCAGATGGTTTGCCAAGTCAAAGCAACTTCAGGCACTTCGGAGAAGGATGTAAGTATATAGCCACTAAAATAACTTTAAGAATTTGTTTACACTCCTACGTAATTGCCAATGAGATTTACAAAAGGTGCTCTAGAATCTTCAAATGGGATTAGTCACAAATCATTGTCATTTCCGCAGATGTATGGTATAGATCCTCACTTGTGTACTGAAACAAGATTAGTTTCAGATCAGTGTCATTTCTGCAGCTCTATGGTATACGAGGTCACTTGTAAATCGAAAAAATATTACTGAAAAATGAGTGTCATTTCTGCACTTGTATCAATATGGCTTATTGGTAAACACCCTTGACAAAATCTTTTTGTTCGTAATTTCTGTCTCATCAGATTTTGTGCGAAGACAGAGCAATTCCAGACACATCAGAGGAGGAGGTATGTGTTCACTCTGATAACCATTCCTTCTTTACACTATTATGTGCTCTGGAATCTTGAAAGAAGATAAGGGACGGATTAGTCTTCTTTCTGAATCGGTATGGAGTATATATCCTCACTTGTGTATTGAAACAGGATTAGCGTATGAGGTGCGATCACAAAGTTCCGAGACTGCGCCTATAGCAAGCAAAAAATGTACGTGCTTTAAATCTGGCTGCCATCCCCTTCAGAGTAGTCCCCTTGTGCAGCGATACACTGCTCCCAGCGCAACTGCCATGCTTGGAACGCTCCCTGGAAATCCTGTTCTGTAAGTGCGTCAAGCACCATCTGCGATTCTCACTGGATCTCCTCCACAGTGTCAAAACGCTTGAACTTCATTTTGGGGAACAGAAAGAAGTCGCAGGGAGCCAAATCTGGCGAGTGTGTGTGTGGGGGGAGCGACGATTGTATTGTTGTGGACGAGAAACTCGTGCATTTTCAATGCACTGTGAGCGGGCGCGTTGTCATGTTGGAACACCCAATTGCCAGCGCGCCACATTTCAGGCCGTTTGCGCCGAATGTTCTCCCTCAGACGCCTGAAAATGGTGCAGTAGATGGTTGACAGTCTGACCCTGGGGGAGGAACTCAAGGTACACAACTCTGCGAATGTCAAAGAAAACAATGAGCATGCTCTTGGTTGCACTCCTGACCTGACGTGCCTTCTTCGGTCTTGGAGACTGCAGGCTCTTCCACTGCGAAGACTGCTGTTTGTTCTCTGGCTCGTAGCTGTAGGCCCAACTCTCGTCACCGCTGATGATCCTCGACATAAAGTTTGTGTCACCCCGGGCCTGTTGAGGGAGATCCTTGCAGACTTCGACACGGTGCTGCTTCTGCTCAGGATTGAGGAGCCTGGTCACTAACTGGCCAGCGACGCGGCACATGTTCAAATTGGATGTGAGGATTGTCCTTGAACTGTTCCAAATGACACGTTGACAATGTCAGCAATGTCCTGGATGATCCGACGATCCTGACGCACGATTCTTTCAATTTCTTGGACATTTTCGGGGGTTGGTGCTCGTGGAGGGTCGCCCTGACCTCTCGTCGTCCTCCAGTGAAGTTCTGCCTTCCTTGAAATGCTAATGCCACTCAAAACACCTCGCCCGGCTCATTGCTTCATTGTCGTAGGCTTTCTGAAGCATTTCAAGGGTCTCCTTTGGAGATTTCCCGAGTTGGACACCAAATTTGATGTTCACTCTCTGCTTTTCAGGTTTCAGGTCCATGGTGAAATCGCAAATGCGCATGTACCAGTGGTCACAAAAATGCATGTAACACAGGTGCTGATGTTGATCAAGCAATGTAACTTGGAATACTTACTCACAAAAGTTATTGCTTACACCTACTATATGCACATTACTGGTCTGCGCTCCGTTCGTTCGCAACAGTCTGGGAACTTTTTGATCACACCTCGTAGATCCCCACTTGAATACTGATATAAAATAAGTGATGATTTAGCATCATTTCTGTAGCTGTATAAATATAGGGTAATGGCTAAAAAGCATACATGAAATCTTCCAATTTGTAATTTTTGTCTCATTAGATGGTTTGCCAAGTCAAAGCAACTGCAGGCACTTCAGAGAAGGAGGTACGTGTCCACTCCAGTAACTATTCTTTCTTTACACTCTAACAATATTGCAAGTGAGATTTAGGAAAGGTGCTGTGGAATCTTGAAACAAGTGACATGTCCTTTTCCGCAGTTAGATGGTGTAGATCCTCACTAGTATTTTGAAACAAAATTAGTGACAGATCAGTGTCCTTTCTGTAAATACGATTTGAAGCTTTGCATGGTGGGTGCGATAGGAGAAAGACTGGGATTGCGGGTAACACCATGTGAAATAAATCTCTTCTGGGAAGATGTGTGGTTCTGAAAAGAACCGGGATGAGTGTGTAACTCGACATTTCGGACAGTGTGCTCTGTCCGTCCTCAATACTAGTCTTTCTCGTCCTTTCTGTAGTTATATGATGTAGATCCTTGCATGTATTGAGACAGGATTAATAATAGATAAGTGTCATTTCTAAACCAGTATAGGGTGGATCCTTGCTTGTTTATTAAAACGGAAATAATGTCCTAAACTTGTGCACACTTTATGCCTAATTCACATTTGCCCCGGGCGCCGTGCGATAAATGGGTCTACGATTTTCCGTACGATTTTTGAGGCATCGTAGGTGGCTACGGGCTACGGCGTATGTGTTCACATTGTGTACGAGCATCGTGTGATTTCTCGTCTGGGCCCTCGGGGGCAGGCCGGGGCAAAGCCGTACAGAGGCTGCGCGGAGATGGTGCGGCCGCTGTGGGGTTGCCGCAGGATGACTGCTCAATATCCGTGCGATTTCACAGGTACTGCACGGGCAGCGAGCGGCAACCTTGCGATAGCTGTGTGAGGGCCGTGCGATTGTCCCAAGAGCCTACAATCTCCGTACGATTTTTTTTTGCCCCAATGTCCACCTAAAATCTTGCATTTTCTGCACGATCAGCGCGCGGCCTCCGCGCCGTGCCCGTGCGGGGATTGTGCAATACCACCTACCACATGTCTACGGGCTAGGGGCTTACGATTTTTTTCAAATTTGTATAACTTCTCGCTAAACAAAATCGTAGAGGCCGCGGCAACCGTGAATCCGTATAAAAATCTCAGGGCAGCCTCCTGCCTCCGCACGGAGGCCGCATGGAAAGGATACGGGCAGGATACGGGCTCCGTAGACCCATCACAGGCCAAATGTGAATTAGGCATTACTTAGAATGAGACCAGATCTTACTAAGCATACAGGAGTAATTGCCTTGCCTTAGAGATGCAGCAGTAGGTAAACATGGTCAGATTGGTTTAATAGCTATAATTTCCTCAGTTTGATTCCTGTCTGCGGCAGCATCAAGTTGGGTTGTTGGACCGTAACTGATGTGTAGGTTTTTCTCGGAAATGAGATCTTTTCTTCGCATCTAAGATGTACATTTCTTTCCTTATTGTCTCTCATGTGGTTCTTGGCTACATAGCTGTTTAGTGATTACTTGCAACGGTCCTTTTCCACATTGCCGGAAGAAACAATATGACATCATTGGCAATGGCTCCATATGAACTCAGTTAAGATGCAATTCTGGTTATAAATGAGAATTATCGGTCCTGACCAAACTGTGCATGGTTGTATTGAAACAAATTAACTTAAGCCGAACACATATATGTGTTACAGTACAAAGTTATGCTTTAGGCGAACATTTTTGCTTGCATTGTTAAGACTTAATTAATGATTAGTCAAAAAGAAACATCCCTCAACGCAAGAAGCAATCATTAAATCCCTCATATATCAATAAAAAAAAATAATAATAAAAGTGGATCAAATAATAGATAGTTGAATAAGCCCTCTATTGTCTGCCAGAAATAAGTCTCAACACAGCATGGTTTGTGTGTGAGAGAGTAATTACATGTGCTGATTCAATATTCTTGAATGTTTTACCCACATGTGATTGCAGTATCGTTTGTTTTTAAATGTCATGTACTTTAACACGCATGTACTGTACATGTACATACACAATACGTGCACAATAAATGGGAAAACCGGCACTCTAGATATCTGTTAAATACTAAATTTGGATATAACAACATTTTTGCGGGGTCTGGCAGACTTTGTACTATCATGAGTCAATTGTCATCATAATCATGAAAATCTGCTCACCAAATGTTTCGAATTTGTTTTTCTTTTGATGTGCATTAGGTTTCTTCTACCATCAGTTTTAGTGAATGTGAATCTGGTGATAGTTGTGATGACCCTACATACATTCCAGACATGGTAGAAGACTCTGGCGATGAAACAGATGATTCATATGTTATCCCTCTTCCCCGAAGACCATTTGCTAATGACAAAGCTCAATGCTCAGGGTTTGTTGAACTACCAGGAAATCGGTCTCAGTTTCGCTCAGGTAATGATTTGGCTACACAGGAAGGTGGTGGGGCATTACAAGAGGGATCTGTTTCTACATCATCGTCAAAGGTTAAAGTACTGACAACTAACAACCAGTATGGCAGAAAATGGGATAAACGCCAATTTTGCGTTTTTTGCATGGAAGAAACCCCCAAACTACCAAGGCATTTAGAAAAACATCACCCACAGGAGCCAGAGGTTATA
The DNA here is from genome assembly GCA_037893225.1 of Hippasteria phrygiana. Classification (NCBI taxonomy): domain Eukaryota; kingdom Metazoa; phylum Echinodermata; class Asteroidea; order Valvatida; family Goniasteridae; genus Hippasteria; species Hippasteria phrygiana. The sequence goes on along the minus strand of JAZGUH010001085.1, from coordinate 42,901 downwards.
CAAGCACTCAGCTTCCCTTTGAAGTCACAAGAAAGAAAGGATCATCTTGAGTTACTGAGAAATAAGGGAAATCATGCCCACAACATAGATGTCCTTGCAAAGCAAGAAGGGGTACTTATCCCATACAAAAGGCCAACCTATGAGACACCAGCCAGCTCCTACCTTCCATGTTATCAGTGCTTTGGATACTTTATTGCAGCAGATCTTTGGAAGCATCAGAAGACTTGCAAAATGAACAGTGAAGGAAAGTCTTGTGGTAAAATGTTACAGGCCCAGTGCGCGTTGTTGTTACCGATGTCCTCTTCTGTATCTGATGTTTTGAAGAATAAGATCATTGGTCACATGATGCCTAATGAAGTAAGCCTCGTTGCAAGAAATGATGACCTGATAATCAAACTTGGCATGCATATCCTAGGGAAAGAGGGCCAGAATCAGTACCAACACATCAGTCAGAAAATGAGGGAACTTGGTCGCCTTCTTCTGAAAGTGAGAGAGAAGAATTCATCCATCAAAACCTTGAAAGACTGTGTTAATCCAAGGGTTTTTGACGATGTTGTAGATGCTGTAAATGAGGTGGCTCGGTTAAATTATGAAACCGGAAGATATGCTGTTCCATCTCTTGCCCTGAAATTAGGGCATTCCATGAGGAAATGTGCCCTAATCGTAAAGGCAGATGCCATCAAAGAAGCAGATGATAAACTTCAAAAGCAGGCTGAGAACTTTGAAGAACTCTGCAAAATCTCTTGGTCACCAAAGGTATCCAAAGGTGCACTAACTACCCTGTATGAGAGGAAATGGAATAAGCCAAGCATGCTACCTGTGTCAAATGATGTAGCAAAGGTTCACCAATATGTTTCACACACAATCCATGACAAGATGGAGGCACTGAAAGAAAACCCACAGAAGGATGACTACACAACCCTGGCAAAGGGAATTCTTGTCCAGCTGATATTGTTCAATAGAAGAAGGAGTGGAGAGGTGGAGCGAATGGAAATCAACAATTTCCAGAAGGCGAGCAGTGGGGTAAATGAAGATGTCATGCGCGGTCTGTCCTCATGGGAAAAGAAACTTTGCACAAAACTGTCTCGTGTAGAAATCAGAGGGAAAAGGGGAAGGAAAGTCCCAATACTGCTGTCTGCTGGTATGGTTGAAAGTATCAACCTCTTGATTTCAAAGAGAGATGCTGTCGGGGTTTCTGAAGATAATCCGTATCTATTTGCCAGACCAGGATGTTCAACGTCATACCGTGGCTGTGATTGTGTGAAGATGTTTGTTGATAAGTCTGGAGTAGAGCACCCAGAGTATGTAACTTCAACAAAACTTCGCAAACACGTGGCAACCCTGTCTCAGCTTTTATGCCTCAAGGACAACGAGCTGGATGTTTTAGCGAGTTTCATGGGACATGACATTCAAATCCACAGAGAATATTATCGGCTACCCGAAAGCACCCTCCAGACAGCGAAGGTTGCAAAGATTTTGATGCTTCTTGAGAAGGGGCAAGTCGACCAATTTGCAGGAAAGAACCTGGATGAGATCAATGTCAATCTTGAGGGTGAGTATTAAGATTGTTCCCACGCAATAGATGGCGGTTTTATTAATGGCAGGCAATATGTCTAATGATTCTTGTGCCGAAAAAGAAAAACAACGACCCTACCAAACAAAAACAAAACATAAAAACATTTTGGAAACTCATTTCCATCATGTTTTTAGTAAAGACAAAGCGAGCAATGTTTTGTAATTCAGCACTTTGCCTATTCAAGACAGGCCTATGTATTTGTACAAGTACAAAGGCAATGGACTTTTAGAGAAACAACAAAAATGACATTTTCAATGGAAAAATCAACATACACAACCTTACCTACCTAAACTGAACATTTCTTATCTAAAGCATCCAGAAGATCTTGAATAGTTACCATTTTACACAAACTTAGATTTTAACACCTAGTAATTTCCAATAAACTTTGTTCAATGACAACAAAGTCATTAATGTTGGAAAGGGCGTAGTATGCTAAATTGCGATTTCTCAAACTCCCGCTCTGTGTGTCTCCGGCTTGGTTCCAACTGCATGCACAGTGAATAAGCCAGTTAGGTATTTCAACTGCACATGGGTCACCAGTCATTTGGGATAACTAATGCGTATGTATGAACGTGCAAGGTGGTCGCTCAACGCGCTCCTGGTAGAATGGGCCTATGTAACATTGCTTGACATTACTTCAGCAATTTTATCCAAAATAACCTTTGAACTGGACTACTTCAACTATACCGAACTGGCTTATCGCGTTGCTCACATGTCTGCTTGCTATTATACACATTGTATGTTTGAGAGTTGCTAAGGGAACCCAACCTCACATGCGTGCAGCGTTGTTGGATTGAACATATTGAACATCACACCCTCCTATTGGCTTGCATGGAATTTTGGAATGTTCCCACTAAATAATGCACTTGGCTTGACCCAGTGTGATGCAAAATTTTATAAATGTGTGGTAAACAGGTAAAAGTGTTAATTTTTTTCCAGGTAATGTTTATTGTCTCTGAGTGGCTCATTTTTGCAAAAATGTGTGAGGAAAAAGCTGTGTGGCACAGCTCCTACCAAAATGGACAATACAAGTCCAGAAGACCTCATATTAACCCTCCTATAGTTATAAGTATCACAGCCTATCAAAAAATCTACCCACCAACTCTCACAATTTGTGTGTGTTTCACCCGTCACTTAATAGGTTTTGATATATTAGTTGGCTCCATTTTGGCCCTGAGAGAGGAAGGGTTAAGGCTTGTTATAAATCAAATTATTAATCCTCAAGGTTTTGAATTATGAGAGAAAATATTCCAAAGTAAAATCTGGACTGCATCAGATAAATTGATAATATATTGAATATTATTCCTTCCAATCCACAAAGTAAATCACTCAATATTTGTACAATATTTTTCTTGAACCCTAACCTACCTGAATCCATCAAAATCCATAACCCTATTTTGGAGGATTTTGGCGGATTCAGGATACTTTCTAGTAAAGTTACTCAAGGGGTTAGGGTTTTAATGGAGTCAATTTGTGTTCCAAAAAGCTTTTTGTTTAATATATTAAATTAAACTAAACAGTATTGTTTTATTTTAAAGAGCCTTGTTCTGACGATGAAGACGAGAAGCAACCTGGTGAAGAAAAAGGTAAACAATCATATTGTTGATGCTAAAAATGAACATTGGCTGATGGTGTGTGAACAGAATCAAATACTGATTGTCGTGTGACATGCAAAAACTGTATAATGGTGACACGGGATTGACTTGGCTATGTAAATGTTGCTGTGTGCTTACAATTCAGGTACACTCAAGTTACGTTTTCTGAGCGACTATTTGCTCGCTAAATGCAAAAGCTTTACAGTGGAATATTGTATTACTTTCTCATGGCAATTGGGGTTTATTATTGCATGCCATAAGTTGCAAACTATATAATCCCAATACATGTTAATGTGACAATCAAATTTCACAGAACTTGTTGGTTGACTAAGATTTAGATGAATATGTCATGAATATTTTGCAGCCAACCTTAAGTTGTAAAACTGAGATATGACTCCCTGAAAATGCCTGCCTCACACCTCGTTTTGCCATCTGCCATGTTTTGCCATTTTTTACCCTCCTGGTGTCCACATGGATGTTCAGAGGGAAGCACTTCATATTTATACAGTACATTGTATATGCATGCACACCAGGTGCTTGTGTTAGCTTCTAAACAAAGACAAGCCAATCACAGCCTTCTGGGGGCGTGGTCAAGATCTGAATATAGGCCCACAGAGAAAAATGATAAAATGACCCCTGCTTCTGATGGGTGACTCACTGCGCATGCAATGAAAACTATCGACCATCCATGTGGAAACCAGGGGAGTCAAAAATGGCAAAATGTTAATTTGATAAAGGTTTTTTTCAGGGCCTATAAAAATTATTGTATATCTTATCACAGCGTCAAATGTTTAGTCCTTTCCCTTTTGTTGAAGCACCCTCAATCAATCTCAAGCGGCTAAAGTGCCTATAAAATGAGACTGTAGCTGATCTTTGAATGTGGATGGACTAGCTTTCTCCATTTAAAAAAAGGATTTTGTTAAAATGTTAATCTGTGTTGTCAAAATTGTCTATGCTCTTAATATGCTTACATAATGTTAATGTTTCTAATACACATATAGACGCCAAGTCTTTTCATCTGGCATTCCTCGGTATAAAAGGAATGCTGAAGATACTGTCGACTTCCATTGAACAAAGTGTTTTTTTGTTTCTTTGTTTTCTTTTATTTATTTTGGGGGGACAGATCTTTTAGTCATTTGTAAATCTTCTCTCTATTGAGTCTGTTCTTTGTATAGTGCTGTATTAATGATTCCTTTTTTTCCTTGTTGCAGAAAACTGCCCGATGGCTACAACTACCTGTCCTCACAGTGCTAGCCTGACAAGTGCCTCTCAGACAAGTAACAAAGGCAGTGGTCCATTTGTTTGACCACACATAACAAATTCACTAGACTGAGGTTATAAGACACTGAAGGAAACTGCTAAGATAATGAGCCAGTTTGTATCTCAAATATGAGTTACTTGGCCTCTGATGATGCATCAAGCATTTCTAATGAAACAAAATTCAATGCTGCTTAGACTGGTATTGTGAAGTGTGTAACCCATGCATCAGTGTGACGTGCACTTGTTATTCATCTTGGTCCTTTTGGAAAAAAAAGGCATTTGTACACTTGCACACTTGGAATGTCTATGCCTCATTCAACAATTTGTTGTGTGTTAAAATGAATGAAAGTTTTTTTATGAATACAGCATTCAATGTGACGTGTGAAACTTACATTAACTTTAATGTAGGTGCCACGTGTTGTGGTGTTCTACTCCAAGGTCAGTTTTACCATTGGAGTTGATCAATTTGGTTCATACAAATTTAGTTCATTTTTATGTTTTCACTTTCCACAGTGAGAGTGGAAACTATTTGGGTGGATTTTAAGATTAATCAGTAGTTTTGTGTTGCTTACATTTATATTTATCACTTGAACCCTTGTTTTTATCACGATGGAAATAATTTTGCAGTTTGAAATACTCTCCATTGAAATTGAAGTACACAGAGTTAAGAAAACAAATTCTCACCATGGGATCTCTTGAGTATACTCCCTGAATTGTTCAGATGGAATTATTGGTGTCTAAAAGGTAATATACAACATTTGAAAACTACGGAAATATTATGAAATACATTTACTTTACTTGACTGCAAGTAAATAATAGTCTCAAGCATCCTGTGAAATTGTGGCACCTGGTGCGCTGTCATTTTCAAGAAAACTAGAATTTTTATATCAATGATGATCGGCCGACCATCTTTGGGGAAAAAAACTTTAAATACTGCCTCCAGTTTACATGGCCAGACAAGCAAAGAAGCTGGTGAATGAACAGGGAATATTATCCATTCCAAATTCTAAGGTTGGGTCATTCTGTGTCAATTTAACACGCTTTTGGACCTGACCGTCACGGATTGAAACAAAATTGTGTGCTGATTGGACTCCTTGAGAAACTCCCAGAACCTATATTTTATGTCATTCAGTTACATGTAATTAGTTTTTGAGATAGTGGTTAGTAATTGATACAACAATGGCATGCGGTAGTGACCCAGGAGTGTCACCAGTGTGGCCCTATATAGCTGGTGTTATACATGCATGGGATCAGTGTACTGCCAGGTTGTTGATCTATTTACATCTTATGGCACAGCGCTTTAACAGTCAATTCTCTGGATATTGATCAGACCTAAGAGAAAAATGTCTTCTGAAGAGCATTACGCAACAATTGGTTCTCGCACTAAATATATCAAGAGCATAGCATGTTGCGACCCATTTAAATCTCACAGCAAGAAGAAAACAGCTGGCTTAAGGCAGGTAACAGAAAGATTTGTATTGGAGCACCCAAGTCGTCATCACACTCGACCACAAAGTCTATGCACCGGTTGTCGCAAGAAAGTATCTCAACTGTCGCCTGAAAAAAATAGTCTCAACATCTGAAAGTTCTAGCAGTGATCCAGAAGTTCATCTGGACATCAGGATGTTTTTGTGCAACCAAATACCGATATTAACATTATCAACGAGTCTTTGACAATTATTGGTTAATCTGCTATCAAAAGTAAGAACAAAGCTCACGGAAGTTACATGGAAAACAAAGTTAAGAGAAAAGAGATGACAATAAAGAGACTGTGACATGGAAAACAGTTCACTGATGATGGAAGTGAGATGATAAATCAGTTGAAAACAAATGTTTCACTCCTTGACCAAGAAAAGTGAAAACAATTCAAGTTTTGACTGTCTACCTGAGAGTTGCATAGAGTATCAAAAGAATTTACTCCATATTTTTGTTTGGCAGTTGGATACACAACCGTAAATGGGTGCAAACCAGCTATAGTCTAGTTTCCCGACCCGATAATTCCTGTTTTGTCTGAAGTAGGGTCAGGGAACCACACTATAAAAACAGCATTTTGTTTTCCCAGCATCTATTTGCTATAAAAACCTCAAATCCATTCATTTCTAAACAAAAATGACAGCAAAAGCAAATGCTACATTTAGTAGAAGCATGACAAGGAAAGGCAAATTTGCAAAAACAAACTACTGCAGACCTGTTTTCTGAATTAGGGAGATATGGAATGTAATTAAATTGACATCAATGTAATGAAAACACTTGATGTAAATTTGGGCAATATACCATGTTTGTTATTCCTTGTTATAGAAAACCACCTGTCCGCTGCAACTACATGTCCTGGAAATGCTGGCCTCACAGGTGCCTCTCAGACAGGTAAGGAAGGCAATGACCCTTCTGTTTGACCACAGGTAAGATGCCAGTTCCAAACTGTCATCTGCCTGTACATGGATTATTGAAATGTTAACCTTAGTTTGCCGACTACAAACTAGATTATACAACACTGGAACATTAGAGTAAGTAATTAATTCAGAGTTAATTATAATATCAGGTTTTTGTAGATGTTATATCAATTGAGTTGATCTAATTGTTCATTAAAATTATTAATGCATTACATAATATAGAAATTCAAATTTCTGAAACTTACCAGGCAGTTAAAGGGATCTACTAATTTTTTGGAAACTATTCAGCATGAGACCATTTTTATGAATTATGTAGACCGACTTTGCATATTGGTCACTTGGCTGACTCCACAGAATCCTCAGTAATGGAGCACAGACTTCTGCAAAGCTTTGGTAAATAAGGCCCAAATTGAGGCTCATCCAAAAAAAAATGCTTCCCCCACAATATTCTGATGGCACAGCATTTTCACGCACTTTTCCAAATGAGTTGGATAAGTTGTCAGAGTTGCTACATGCTTTTGGCACTGTACATACTGGTACTTTATATGCTCAATACGTTAGTTAGAAATACTACTTATTGCTTCAGAAGTGTCCACGGCAGCTCCAAAACAAGAATTCGGTAACATTTGGGGTGAAAAAACATTTTTGGCGATCTGCGAAGCAGATGCGAGCCTGTTATACCAATTTCCGTCCATCTGTCTGTCGGGCAGGCCGTCTGCATTACAATGTGAAAATGTTTGCTTCTAGCTAGTTCAGTCCAAACATGCAGTTTATCAGGTCAACAGCTATTAGATCTAGACTGATTGCATTGTGGTAAATGTTATAAAATAATTGAGGAATGTTTAATTTAAGAAAACGTTTAGTTTTTAATTGCTACATCCCACTATGCAATGTAAATATTGTACATTTATTTTCATATATACACTGTACATGTTCATACAATCGTAATTTTCGGAGAGCATACATGCATTTGGTTTGAACTTTTTGTGGGGCGGGTGATGTGGGGTTGGGGTGATGTGTGGGGTTGGGGTGATGTGGATGGGGTTGGGGTGATGTGGATGGGGTGGGGGTGATGTGGATGGGGTGGGGTGATGTGGATGGGGTGGGGGTGATTTGGATGGGGTGGGGGTGATTTGGATGGGGTGGGGGTGATTTGGATGGGGTGGGGGTGATTTGGATGTGGTGATGTGGATGGGGTTGGGGTGATGCGGATGGGGTTGGGGTGACGCGGATGGGGTTGGGGTTGGGGTGACGCGGATGGGGTTGGGGTGACGCGGATGGGGTTGGGGTGACGCGGATGGGGTTGGGGTGACGCGGATGGGGTTTGAGGTGATGTAGATGGGGTTTGAGGTGATGTAGATGGGGTTTGAGGTGATGTAGATGGGGTTTGAGGTGATGTAGATGGGGTTTGAGGTGATGTAGATGGGGTTTGAGGTGATGTAGATGGGGTTTGAGGTGATGGGGTTTGGGGATGTGGGGTTTGGGGATGTGGGGTGGGGTGATGTGGGGTGTGGTTTGGGGATGTGGGTGGGGGGGGGGGTGGGATGAGGTGTAGTGACGTATGGTACAATGTAATTTGGTGACCTATTGGTATTGACATATAAAAGGCTGACACACTCCACCATGATGCCCTTTTACCTTACCCAATCTCACGCCAAATATTTCAATTTTTTTGTTTTTTTACTTAAAAATGGATAGGATGAGATTCGGGTGGAGATAGGATTGGATTAATATTCGTTGTGAGGGGCCTCCCCTCCCACCTTTAGCAGCGAGCCATGGTGGCTTTGCCGTTCTAATGTTCATAACCCAAAAGCAATTGCACACCCTGAATACAATAAAGATTCCTCCTATGATACATTTGCAAAGACAGGAAAATACCTTGTGCCTTGTTTCAGTTTTCATTCTGATTTATTTATTCTTTTTTGCAGGAAAAAAGAAACAATGGACAAAAGATGAACAGAAGGCTGTTGACAAGTTTTTTGCTGGACATATTCGCCTTTTGAAAGTTCCTCAAAAGCATGAATGTTTGATGTGTCAGAGAAAGCTTCCATTCCTGCAGGGTATTGACTGGAAGAAAATCAAATTCAGGGTCAACAACTTAATTCAAAAACAAAAGGGAGCGAAATAGATACACTTTACTGTGTATGCAGTGCCAAAACCACTTTAAGCTAGAAAGCTTTAAGCTAACAGCTTTTAAAAATTGATTGGAAATCACATGTAAAAAATGCATCAGTCAAATATCCAAGTTGATGATAAATATTCCAAAATATGTCAAACTAATCAGTAGGTTGAATATTTTTCTTTGTTTAAAAACTAAATCTTAAAAAATAATTGATTCAAAGTTTGACTTGTCAAAAAAGATTTCCAATCCTGCAGGGTACATGGACTGACTCGAAGAAAATCAAATTCAGGGTGCACAACTTAATCCAAAGACAAAAGGGAGTAAAATTCACTGTGCATGAAGTGCCAAAACCACTTTAAGGTAGACAGCTTTGAGCTCGACAACTTTTTAAAATTGATTGAACATCGCATGTAGGTCAAATATCCAAGTTGATTTTTAATATTCAATATGTCAAACCAATCAGTAGGTTTAATTAAAATAATATCTTTCTTTGGTTTGTTCAAAAACTACACCTTGAAAAACAACATTGATTAAATGTTTGACTTGTCAAAAAATGATGCACATCGGTTCTTTTCATAAATTTTAGTTCAATTATAGGTATTGTCCTCGGAAATATTGCACTAAATGAAGTAATCTTAATTGTTACCCACAATGCAACTGACAAAATGGAGGCAACTGGTCATGTCATGTCAGGACGTACACGCAAGATAAGGCCAAGTAAAAGACGGCACAGACTGCATCGAACTGGAAGGCTTCCTGTTGCAAGGTATCAAAGATGTCTTAATCTGAGTGACATGAAAAAGGTTAATGGACAATCATCTATGAATGGTTATTTTGGTGAAAGTGGCTCTGACCATGGTGACTCCAATGTAACGCAGGAGCGTAGACGTACGTTTTGCCGTCCAGCTGATTATCAAAGATCTGGCGATGTTGATCCACGTTCATCTATGAATGCTTATTTTTCTGAATACCTCTCTAACCATGGAGGCTTCGGTGTAACGCCAGAGCACAGACCGATTTGCCGTCCAACTGATTACCAAAGATCCAGCGATGTTACTCCACGTTCATTTATGAATTCTTATATTTCTGAGAATGTCACTAACCAAGGTGTAACGCAGGAGCATAGACCGTCTGTCCGTTCAACTGACGTCAACACCAATGTTCGAGTAATCCATGAGCCAAATGTTTCCGCTCGTCTCGAAGAGATGAACAAGAGACTACGTTGTCAAAGATCGGCAGTCATTGCACTGTATATCTGGATGATCGGAACTTTCGTGGTATACTTTGTATTGTGGTTTCAATGAAAACGGTTGGTTGAATCACAATGGGGGGGGGGGGGGGGGGATCAGTGGATCAGTGGATCAGTGGGAGTTTAAAGAGGATGTTGATAGCATAAGATGAAGTCCTCTTTCGTGCCTAGTGCTAGATTCAAAAGGGGGTCTTTTTTATGACGTCATATATATTTGCTGCCCACAGCTAAGACTATGACAAATTGCACTAGTGGGCAAGGTGACTTGATAAAAACATTTACGTTTTTATTATGTCATCGAGAAATAATTGCCTGTTTCATTGTAATTTGATTAGTCTACATACAGATTACAATCTACAAAAACGTACAACGCAGATTTCTCTCAGCGATCGACATCCTCTTTAATTATTCCCCAACGCACCTCCATCTCCTATTTTAACGACGAACTTAACCGTCTGTAATTCCTTATTAACCAACGAACAATGCATGTTACTTTTGTTTTAATTAAGATAAAGGAAATGCAATGTGTGATATCGGTACACCTTTTTGATGAATCTCATGCATCATATATCATGTGGTTTACATACTACTTTACATTGTCTACCTCAAGATGTTCAGGAATTAAACAGGTCTTTTTATGTGTGGATTACCTTATGTTTGAAGAGGGGATATAGCCTGTTTAATTATATACAAAAAGCAATCGGTTTTTGTTCCGGTTATAAAATAACTAGTTTTTTCAAGTTTTAGAAGTGTTGCTTAAATTTTGACATAGTTGAATTTTTGCTAAAATGTGAATGTATTACTTAAATCCGTATATGATTATGATGAAAACAGTTTTGTAGTTTGAAACACTCTCCGTTGAGTACTGAGAGGTTTAAGAAAATATTCTCAGCATATTGGGCAAGCTGGGATCACTTGAATACACTGCCTCAATTATTTGGATGGAACAATTGGTATCTTATAGACAAGGAAAGGAGACATGACAAGGAAAGGCAAATTTTGAAGAAAAAAAGCAACTGCAGACCTGTTTTCATTTTTGATTTTGTAAAAAATCTTGGACACGCGTTTCTGTCCATGCTTAAGTTGGGCCAGCTGGAATCACTTGAATACACTGCCTTAATTATTTGGATGGAACAATTGGTATCTTTCATATTAGTCAAGACAAGGAAAGGAGTCATGGCAAGGAAAGGCAAATTTTGAGAAAAAAAATTAAAAAAAATGCAGACCTGTTTTCATTTCTATTTTTGTAAAAACTCTTGGACACGCGTTTCTGTCCATGCTTAAGTGGTGACTTAAGTGTGATCACAGGACATTTTATCTTTTAAAAAACATTTTTAAAAATACGAGTTTAACAGTGATAGAAGCATTCCACGTGACATGTAAAACTGGCATTGGCTTAATGTAGGCGTCATGTTACATGGTATTCTACTGGTCGGTTTTACCACTGGAGTTGCACAGTTGCAAGTTTTCGAAGTTTTGCTTTGTTTGAATTTTGGCAAAAATTTGAATATATTACTTATAATAAATCCGTATATGAATATGATGAAAATAGTTTTGTAGTTTGAAACACTCTCCGTTGAGTACTGAGAGGTTTAAGAAAATGTTCTCAGCATATTGGGCAAGCTGGGATCACTTGAATACACTGCCTCAATTGTTTGCATGAAACAATTGGTATCTTGGAGTCATGACAAAGAAAGGAGTCGTGACAAGGAAAGGCAAATTTGGAGAAAAAAACATATGCAGTCCCTATTTTCATTATTTATTTTGTGAAAACTCTTGGACACACGTTTCTGTTCATGCATAAGTGATGCCTTAAGTGAGACCACAGGACATTTTTATCTTTTAAAAACCATTTTAAGAACGTACGAGTTTTAAGAGTGATTGAAGCATTCCACGTGTAAAACTGACATTGGCTTTAATGTAGGCGTCATGTTATATGGTATTCTACTGGTCGGTTTTACCACTGGAGTTGTACAGTTTATTTTTTTACCAATAATTATATTTCATTTTTATAAGGTATCTTTTCAAATGAGAAGTTATTCAAAGATGAAAGTAATTTTTAAGATTAAGCAATAGTTTATGTTACTTTAATTTGAATTTACACGTATAACTTGAATCATTGTGGTATGATCCGGATTCAATAATTTTGAAGTTTGAAATTAAAGCTTGGGATTAAAGCACACAGTTTAAGGGATCTTGATTTCCTTGAGTGAGAGTACACTGCCTATTTTTTTCTTCGGATGAAACCATTGGTAGTGTACATGCCGGGAAAGGCGAGTAAAGATAAAAAGAGTCTGTTTTTTGTTTTTGTTTTTTGTGGGGGTTTCAATTTTTTTGTAAACTGTACGGCAGATTTTTCTGTCCAAGGGTGATCCCCTAGACGATGATACATGAAATTCATTTTATTTTGTTAAGACGTTAAAAATCACAAATGTTGTTTGTGTTAAAATAAACGAACTCTTTTATAAGTTCACTGATGAGACGGAAGTGTTTGTGTACTGTGTTTTAGATAAATCGATATATGTATTACCAATTTGCGAGTCCCTTGTTCCAAATAGCATTCCAATTGAATCTTTATATCAGTGTGCATTTTTTGTTTTGAATGTTTTGTGCTTTTTATATAAACTCAAAAACAGTTTTGAAACTCGAGTTTGACAGACGATTTCTCTTGTTTCCAACTCCTTTTTTCCTTGAACGCCCCCGCATAAAAATAATCGTCGCCCCTCATAAAAAATCGTCTCCCCCAGTCGGCCCCCTCTGTAAATTTCGAACACGCAGAAAATAATGGTATGAACAAAATTACCCCCAACTCCCGATATGAAGAGGGGTACCCCTGGCCCCGCCAGCGATTCATTTTTTTCCCAAACTACATCCAAATGGATTCATTGTTGAGCGCCCTCTATAATACTTTTAATATACATACGCATGCGTTATATAGGGCTAGGTATATAATGCAATGAATTCTCCAGTTCTGCCGAGCATTCCGATGTCCTAGTGGATACGGTGTTAGACTATGAGGCAGAAGGTTCTGGGTTCGAGACCTCTACGTTACACATTTTTGTTCTTCTTTTCATTCCATGATGACATCGTACGATACCCCAAGCTTTAATGACAATAACTAGAAGAACAAATACACAGACGGGTCCTCGCAATGATATTAAAACTTGCCGTAAAGCACAGTGAAATACGTAGGCCTATAATCCTCGCAAGTTTTCAATCTATGCGAGGATTCATACGTGTTTCACTGTATTACAGCCAGGTTCTGATATCTTCGCGAGGACCTTAACGTGTTTCCACAAGTAAAAATGTCACTCGTATCACAATCAATTCGAGGATAACTTCGTATGATACCCCAAGCTTTTAGGACAAGACCTATAGACGAACAAATACACAGACAGGTCCTCGCAATGATATTAGAACTTGCCGTAATGCACAGTGAAATACGTAGGCCTATAATCCTCGCAAGTTTTCAATCTATGCGAGGATTCATACGTGTTTCACTGTATTACAGCCAGGTTCTGATATCTTCGCGAGGACCTTAACGTGTTTCCACAAGTAAAAATATCACTCGTCTTACAATCAATTCGAGGATGACATCGTACGATACCCCAAGCTATTATGACAATAACTAGAAGAACAAATACACAGACAGGTCCTCGCAATGATATTAGAACTTGCCGTAAAGCACAGTAAAATATGTAGGCCTATAATCCTTGAAAATCTTATAATCTGTGCGAGGATTCATACGTGTTTTACGGTATTACCGCCAGGTTCTGATGTCTTTGCGAGGACCTTAACGTGTTTCCACAAGTAAACATATCACTCGTCTCACAATCAATTCCAGGATGACATCGTACGATACCCCCAGCTTTTATGACAATAACTAGCAGAACAAATACACAAGCAGGTCATCGCAATGATATTAGAACTTGCCGTAAAGCACAGTGAAACATGTAGGCCATAATCCTCGCAAGTCTTACAATCTGTGCGAGGATTCATACGTGTTTTACTGTATTACCGCCAAGTTCTGATATCTTTGCGAGGACCGTAACGTGTTTCCACAGGTAAAAATGTCACTCGTCTCACAATCAATTCGAGGATAACTTCGTATGATACCCCAAGGTTTTAGGACAAGACCTATAGACGAACAAATACACAGACAGGTCCTCGCAATGATATTAGAACTTGCCGTAATGCACAGTGAAATACGTAGGCCTATAATCCTCGCAAGTTTTGCAATCTATGCGAGGATTCATACGTGTTTCACTGTATTACAGCCAGGTTCTGATATCTTCGCGAGGACCTTAACGTGTTTCCACAAGTAAACATATCACTCGTCTTACAATCAATTCGAGGATGACATCGTACGATACCCCAAGCTATTATGACAATAACTAGAAGAACAAATACACAGACGGGTCCTCGCAATGATATTAAAACTTGCCGTAAAGCACAGTGAAATACGTAGGCCTATAATCCTCGCAAATCTTATAATCTGTGCGAGGATTCATACGTGTTTCACTGTATTACCGCCAGGTTCTGATGTCTTTGCGAGGACCTTAACGTGTTTCCACAAGTAAACATATCACTCGTCTCACAATCAATTCCAGGATGACATCGTACGATACCCCCAGCTTTTATGACAATAACTAGCAGAACAAATACACAGGCAGGTCATCGCAATGATATTAGAACTTGCCGTAAAGCACAGTGAAACATGTAGGCCATAATCCTCGCAAGTCTTACAATCTGTGCGAGGATTCATACGTGTTTTACTGTATTATCGCCAAGTTCTGATATCTTTGCGAGGACCGTAACGTGTTTCCACAGGTAAAAATGTCACTCGTATCACAATCAATTCGAGGATAACTTCGTATGATACCCCAAGCTTTTAGGACAAGACCTATAGACGAACAAATACACAGACAGGTCCTCGCAATGATATTAGAACTTGCAGTAATGCACAGTGAAATACGTAGGCCTATAATCCTCGCAAGTCTTGCAATCTATGCGAGGATTCATACGTGTTTCACTGTATTACAGCCAGGTTCTGATATCTTCGCGAGGACCTTAACGTGTTTCCACAAGTAAACATATCACTCGTCTTACAATCAATTCGAGGATGACATCGTACCATACCCCAAGCTTTTATGACAATAACTAGCAGAACAAATACACAGACAGGTCATCGCAATGATATTAGAACTTGCCGTAAAGCACAGTGAAATACGCAGGCCTATAATCCTCGCAAGTCTTACAATCTGTGCGAGAATTCATACGTGTTTCACTGTATTACCGCCAGGTTCTGATATCTTTGCGAGGACTGTAACGTGTTTCCACATGTAAAAATATCACTCGTCTCACAATCAATTCGAGGATGACACCGTACAATACCTCAAGCTTTTATGACAATAACTAGCAGTACAAAATGTACAGACAGGTCCTCACAATGATATTATAACTTGCCGTAAAGCACAGTGAAACATGTAGGCCTATAATCCTCGCAAGTCTTACAAACTGTGCAAGGATTCATACGTGTTTTACTGTATTATGGCCAGGTTCTGATATCTTTGCGAGGACCGTAACGTCTTTCCACATGTAAAAATGTCACTCGTATCACAATCAATTCGAGGATGACATCGTATGATACCCCAAGCTATTATGACAATAACTAGAAGAACAAATACACAGACAGGTCCTCGCAATGATATTAGAACTAGCCGTAAAGCACAGTTAACACGTAGGCCTATAATCCTTGCAAGTCTTACAATCTGTGCGAGGATTCATGCGTGTTTTACTCTATTACCGCTAAGTTCTGATATCTTCGCGAGGACCGTAACGTGTTTCCACATTTAAAAATAGTACTCGTCTCACAATCAATTCGAGGATGACATCGTACGATACCCCAAGCTTTTATGACAATAACTAGAAGAACAAATACACAGACAGGTCCTCGTAATGATATTAGAACTTGCCGTAAAGCACAGTAAAATATGTAGGCCTATAATCCTCGAAAATCTTATAATCTGTGCGAGGATTCATACGTGTTTTACTGTATTACCGCCAGGTTCTGATATCTTTGCGAGGACCTTAACGTGTTTCCACAAGTAAACATATCACTCGTCTCACAATCAATTCCAGGATGACATCGTACGATACCCCCAGCATTTATGACAATAACTAGCAGAACAAATACACAGACAGGTCCTCGTAATGATATTAGAACTTGCCGTAAAGCACAGTGAAACATGTAGGCATATAATCCTCGCAAGTCTTACAATCTGTGCGAGGATTCATACGTGTTTTACTGTATTACCGCCAAGTTCTGATATCTTTGGGAGGACCGTAACGTCTTTCCACAGGTAAAAATGTCACTCGTATCACAATCAATTCGAGGATAACTTCGTATGATACCCCAAGCTTTTAGGACAAGACCTATAGACCAACAAATACACAGACAGGTCCTCGCAATGATATTAGAACTTGCCGTAATGCACAGTGAAATACGTAGGCCTATAATCCTCGCAAGTTTTGCAATCTATGCGAGGATTCATACGTGTTTCACTGTATTACAGCCAGGTTCTGATATCTTCGCGAGGACCTTAACGTGTTTCCACAAGTAAACATATCACTCGTCTTACAATCAATTCGAGGATGACATCGTACGATACCCCAAGCTATTATGACAATAACTAGAAGAACAAATACACAGACAGGTCCTCGCAATAATATTAGAACTTGCCGTAAAGCACAGTAAAATATGTAGGCCTATAATTCTTGAAAATCTTATAATCTGTGCGAGGATTCATACGTGTTTTACTGTATTACCGCCAGGTTCTGATGTCTTTGCGAGGACCTTAACGTGTTTCCACAAGTAAACATATCACTCGTCTCACAATCAATTCCATGATGACATCGTACGATACCCCAAGCTTTAATGACAATAACTAGAAGAACAAATACACAGACAGGTCCTCGCAATGATATTAGAACTTGCCGTAAAGCACAGTAAAATATGTAGGCCTATAATCCTTGAAAATCTTATAATCTGTGCGAGGATTCATACGTGTTTTACTGTATTACCGCCAGGTTCTGATGTCTTTGCGAGGACCTTAACGTGTTTCCACAAGTAAACATATCACTCGTCTCACAATCAATTCCAGGATGACATCGTACGATACCCCCAGCTTTTATGACAATAACTAGCAGAACAAATACACAGGCAGGTCATCGCAATGATATTAGAACTTGCCGTAAAGCACAGTGAAACATGTAGGCCATAATCCTCGCAAGTCTTACAATCTGTGCGAGGATTCATACGTGTTTTACTGTATTATCGCCAAGTTCTGATATCTTTGCGAGGACCGTAACGTCTTTCCACAGGTAAAAATGTCACTCGTATCACAATCAATTCGAGGATAACTTCGTATGATACCCCAAGCTTTTAGGACAAGACCTATAGACGAACAAATACACAGACAGGTCCTCGCAATGATATTAGAACTTGCAGTAATGCACAGTGAAATACGTAGGCCTATAATCCTCGCAAGTCTTGCAATCTATGCGAGGATTCATACGTGTTTCACTGTATTACAGCCAGGTTCTGATATCTTCGCGAGGACCTTAACGTGCTTCCACAAGTAAACATATCACTCGTCTTACAATCAATTCGAGGATGACATCGTACCATACCCCCAGCTTTTATGACAATAACTAGCAGAACAAATACACAGACAGGTCATCGCAATGATATTAGAACTTGCCGTAAAGCACAGTGAAATACGCAGGCCTATAATCCTCGCAAGTCTTACAATCTGTGCGAGAATTCATACGTGTTTCACTGTATTACGGCCAGGTTCTGATATCTTTGCGAGGACTGTAACGTGTTTCCACATGTAAAAATATCACTCGTCTCACAATCAATTCGAGGATGACACCGTACAATACCTCAAGCTTTTATGACAATAACTAGCAGTACAAAATGTACAGACAGGTCCTCACAATGATATTATAACTTGCCGTAAAGCACAGTGAAACATGTAGGCCTATAATCCTCGCAAGTCTTACAAACTGTGCAAGGATTCATACGTGTTTTACTGTATTATGGCCAGGTTCTGATATCTTTGCGAGGACCGTAACGTCTTTCCACATGTAAAAATGTCACTCGTATCACAATCAATTCGAGGATGACATCGTACGATACCCCAAGCTATTATGACAATAACTAGAAGAACAAATACACAGACAGGTCCTCGCAATGATATTAGAACTAGCCGTAAAGCACAGTTAACACGTAGGCCTATAATCCTTGCAAGTCTTACAATCTGTGCGAGGATTCATGCGTGTTTTACTCTATTACCGCTAAGTTCTGATATCTTCGCGAGGACCGTAACGTGTTTCCACATTTAAAAATAGTACTCGTCTCACAATCAATTCGAGGATGACATCGTACGATACCCCAAGCTTTTATGACAATAACTAGAAGAACAAATACACAGACAGGTCCTCGTAATGATATTATAACTTGCCGTAAAGCACAGTAAAATATGTAGGCCTATAATCCTCGAAAATCTTATAATCTGTGCGAGGATTCATACGTGTTTTACTGTATTACCGCCAGGTTCTGATATCTTTGCGAGGACCTTAACGTGTTTCCACAAGTAAACATATCACTCGTCTCACAATCAATTCCAGGATGACATCGTACGATACCCCCAGCATTTATGACAATAACTAGCAGAACAAATACACAGACAGGTCCTCGTAATGATATTAGAACTTGCCGTAAAGCACAGTGAAACATGTAGGCATATAATCCTTGAAAATCTTATAATCTGTGCGAGGATTCATACGTGTTTTACTGTATTACCGCCAGGTTCTGATGTCTTTGCGAGGACCTTAACGTGTTTCCACAAGTAAACATATCACTCGTCTCACAATCAATTCGAGGATGACATCGTACGATACCCCCAGCTTTTATGACAATAACTAGCAGAACAAATACACAGGCAGGTCATCGTAATGATATTAGAACTTGCCGTAAAGCACAGTGAAACACGTAGGCCATAATCCTCGCAAGTCTTACAATCTGTGCGAGGATTCATACGTGTTTTACTGTATTATCGCCAAGTTCTGATATCTTTGGGAGGACCGTAACGTCTTTCCACAGGTAAAAATGTCACTCGTATCACAATCAATTCGAGGATAACTTCGTATGATACCCCAAGCTTTTAGGACAAGACCTATAGACCAACAAATACACAGACAGGTCCTCGCAATGATATTAGAACTTGCCGTAAAGCACAGTAAAATATGTAGGCCTATAATCCTTGAAAATCTTATAATCTGTGCGAGGATTCATACGTGTTTTACTGTATTACCGCCAGGTTCTGATGTCTTTGCGAGGACCTTAACGTGTTTCCACAAGTAAACATATCACTCGTCTCACAATCAATTCCAGGATGACATCGTACGATACCCCCAGCTTTTATGACAATAACTAGCAGAACAAATACACAGGCAGGTCATCGCAATGATATTAGAACTTGCCGTAAAGCACAGTGAAACATGTAGGCCATAATCCTCGCAAGTCTTACAATCTGTGCGAGGATTCATATGTGTTTTACTGTATTATCGCCAAGTTCTGATATCTTTGCGAGGACCGTAACGTGTTTCCACAGGTAAAAATGTCACTCGTATCACAATCAATTCGAGGATAACTTCGTATGATACCCCAAGCTTTTAGGACAAGACCTATAGACGAACAAATACACAGACAGGTCCTCGCAATGATATTAGAACTTGCCGTAAAGCACAGTGAAACATGTAGGCATATAATCCTTGAAAATCTTATAATCTGTGCGAGGATTCATACGTGTTTTACTGTATTACCGCCAGGTTCTGATGTCTTTGCGAGGACCTTAACGTGTTTCCACAAGTAAACATATCACTCGTCTCACAATCAATTCCAGGATGACATCGTACGATACCCCCAGCTTTTATGACAATAAGTAGCAGAACAAATACACAGGCAGGTCATCGCAATGATATTAGAACTTGCCGTAAAGCACAGTGAAACATGTAGGCATATAATCCTTGAAAATCTTATAATCTGTGCGAGGATTCATACGTGTTTCACTGTATTACCGCCAGGTTCTGATGTCTTTGCGAGGACCTTAACGTGTTTCCACAAGTAAACATATCACTCGTCTCACAATCAATTCGAGGATGACATCGTACGATACCCCCAGCTTTTATGACAATAACTAGCAGAACAAATACACAGGCAGGTCATCGTAATGATATTAGAACTTGCCGTAAAGCACAGTGAAACACGTAGGCCATAATCCTCGCAAGTCTTACAATCTGTGCGAGGATTCATACGTGTTTTACTGTATTATCGCCAAGTTCTGATATCTTTGGGAGGACCGTAACGTCTTTCCACAGGTAAAAATGTCACTCGTATCACAATCAATTCGAGGATAACTTCGTATGATACCCCAAGCTTTTAGGACAAGACCTATAGACGAACAAATACACAGACAGGTCCTCGCAATGATATTAGAACTTGCCGTAATGCACAGTGAAATACGTAGGCCTATAATCCTCGCAAGTTTTGCAATCTATGCGAGGATTCATACGTGTTTCACTGTATTACAGCCAGGTTCTGATATCTTCGCGAGGACCTTAACGTGTTTCCACAAGTAAACATATCACTCGTCTTACAATCAATTCGAGGATGACATCGTACGATACCCCAAGCTATTATGACAATAACTAGAAGAACAAATACACAGACAGGTCCTCGCAATGATATTAGAACTTGCCGTAAAGCACAGTAAAATATGTAGGCCTATAATCCTTGAAAATCTTATAATCTGTGCGAGGATTCATACGTGTTTTACTGTATTACCGCCAGGTTCTGATGTCTTTGCGAGGACCTTAACGTGTTTCCACAAGTAAACATATCACTCGTCTCACAATCAATTCCAGGATGACATCGTACGATACCCCCAGCTTTTATGACAATACGTAGCAGAACAAATACACAGGCAGGTCATCGCAATGATATTAGAACTTGCCGTAAAGCACAGTGAAACATGTAGGCCATAATCCTCGCAAGTCTTACAATCTGTGCGAGGATTCATATGTGTTTTACTGTATTATCGCCAAGTTCTGATATCTTTGTGAGGACCGTAACGTCTTTCCACAGGTAAAAATGTCACTCGTATCACAATCAATTCGAGGATAACTTCGTATGATACCCCAAGCTTTTAGGACAAGACCTATAGACGAACAAATACACAGACAGGTCCTCGCAATGATATTAGAACTTGCCGTAATGCACAGTGAAATACGTAGGCCTATAATCCTCGCAAGTTTTGCAATCTATGCGAGGATTCATACGTGTTTCACTGTATTACAGCCAGGTTCTGATATCTTCGCGAGGACCTTAACGTGTTTCCACAAGTAAACATATCACTCGTCTTACAATCAATTCGAGGATGACATCGTACGATACCCCAAGCTATTATGACAATAACTAGAAGAACAAATACACAGACAGGTCCTCGCAATGATATTAGAACTTGCCGTAAAGCACAGTAAAATATGTAGGCCTATAATCCTTGAAAATCTTATAATCTGTGCGAGGATTCATACGTGTTTTACTGTATTACCGCCAGGTTCTGATGTCTTTGCGAGGACCTTAACGTGTTTCCACAAGTAAACATATCACTCGTCTCACAATCAATTCCAGGATGACATCGTACGATACCCCCAGCTTTTATGACAATAACTAGCAGAACAAATACACAGGCAGGTCATCGCAATGATATTAGAACTTGCCGTAAAGCACAGTGAAACATGTAGGCCATAATCCTCGCAAGTCTTACAATCTGTGCGAGGATTCATATGTGTTTTACTGTATTATCGCCAAGTTCTGATATCTTTGCGAGGACCGTAACGTCTTTCCACAGGTAAAAATGTCACTCGTATCACAATCAATTCGAGGATAACTTCGTATGATACCCCAAGCTTTTAGGACAAGACCTATAGACGAACAAATACACAGACAGGTCCTCGCAATGATATTAGAACTTGCAGTAATGCACAGTGAAATACGTAGGCCTATAATCCTCGCAAGTCTTGCAATCTATGCGAGGATTCATACGTGTTTCACTGTATTACAGCCAGGTTCTGATATCTTCGCGAGGACCTTAACGTGTTTCCACAAGTAAACATATCACTCGTCTTACAATCAATTCGAGGATGACATCGTACGATACCCCAAGCTTTTATGACAATAACTAGCAGAATAAATACACAGACAGGTCATCGCAATGATATTAGAACTTGCCGTAAAGCACAGTAAAACATGTAGGCCTATAATCCTCGCAAGTCTTACAATCTGTGCGAGGATTCATACGTGTTTTACTGTATTATCGCCAAGTTCTGATATCTTTGTGAGGACCGTAACGTCTTTCCACAGGTAAAAATGTCACTCGTATCACAATCAATTCGAGGATAACTTCGTATGATACCCCAAGCTTTTAGGACAAGACCTATAGACGAACAAATACACAGACAGGTCCTCGCAATGATATTAGAACTTGCCGTAATGCACAGTGAAATACGTAGGCCTATAATCCTCGCAAGGTTTGCAATCTATGCGAGGATTCATACGTGTTTCACTGTATTACAGCCAGGTTCTGATATCTTCGCGAGGACCTTAACGTGTTTCCACAAGTAAACATATCACTAGTCTTACAATCAATTCGAGGATGACATCGTACGATACCCCAAGCTTTTATGACAATAACTAGAAGAACAAATACACAGACAGGTCCTCGTAATGATATTAGAACTTGCCGTAAAGCACAGTAAAATATGTAGGCCTATAATCCTCGAAAATCTTATAATCTGTGCGAGGATTCATACGTGTTTTACTGTATTACCGCCAGGTTCTGATATCTTTGCGAGGACCTTAACGTGTTTCCACAAGTAAACATATCACTCGTCTCACAATCAATTCCAGGATGACATCGTACGATACCCCCAGCATTTATGACAATAACTAGCAGAACAAATACACAGACAGGTCCTCGTAATGATATTAGAACTTGCCGTAAAGCACAGTGAAACATGTAGGCATATAATCCTTGAAAATCTTATAATCTGTGCGAGGATTCATACGTGTTTTACAGTATTACCGCCAGGTTCTGATGTCTTTGCGAGGACCTTAACGTGTTTCCACAAGTAAACATATCACTCGTCTCACAATCAATTCCAGGATGACATCGTACGATACCCCCAGCTTTTATGACAATAACTAGCAGAACAAATACACAGGCAGGTCATCGTAATGATATTAGAACTTGCCGTAAAGCACAGTGAAACACGTAGGCCATAATCCTCGCAAGTCTTACAATCTGTGCGAGGATTCATACGTGTTTTACTGTATTATCGCCAAGTTCTGATATCTTTGGGAGGACCGTAACGTCTTTCCACAGGTAAAAATGTCACTCGTATCACAATCAATTCGAGGATAACTTCGTATGATACCCCAAGCTTTTAGGACAAGACCTATAGACGAACAAATACACAGACAGGTCCTCGCAATGATATTAGAACTTGCCGTAATGCACAGTGAAATACGTAGGCCTATAATCCTCGCAAGTTTTGCAATCTATGCGAGGATTCATACGTGTTTCACTGTATTACAGCCAGGTTCTGATATCTTCGCGAGGACCTTAACGTGTTTCCACAAGTAAACATATCACTCGTCTTACAATCAATTCGAGGATGACATCGTACGATACCCCAAGCTATTATGACAATAACTAGAAGAACAAATACACAGACAGGTCCTCGCAATGATATTAGAACTTGCCGTAAAGCACAGTAAAATATGTAGGCCTATAATCCTTGAAAATCTTATAATCTGTGCGAGGATTCATACGTGTTTTACTGTATTACCGCCAGGTTCTGATGTCTTTGCGAGGACCTTAACGTGTTTCCACAAGTAAACATATCACTCGTCTCACAATCAATTCCAGGATGACATCGTACGATACCCCCAGCTTTTATGACAATAACTAGCAGAACAAATACACAGGCAGGTCATCGTAATGATATTAGAACTTGCCGTAAAGCACAGTGAAACACGTAGGCCATAATCCTCGCAAGTCTTACAATCTGTGCGAGGATTCATACGTGTTTTACTGTATTATCGCCAAGTTCTGATATCTTTGCGAGGACCGTAACGTGTTTCCACAGGTAAAAATGTCACTCGTATCACAATCAATTCGAGGATAACTTCGTATGATACCCCAAGCTTTTAGGACAAGACCTATAGACGAACAAATACACAGACAGGTCCTCGCAATGATATTAGAACTTGCAGTAATGCACAGTGAAATACGTAGGCCTATAATCCTCGCACGTCTTGCAATCTATGCGAGGATTCATACGTGTTTCACTGTATTACAGCCAGGTTCTGATATCTTCGCGAGGACCTTAACGTGTTTCCACAAGTAAACATATCACTCGTCTTACAATCAATTCGAGGATGACATCGTACGATACCCCAAGCTATTATGACAATAACTAGAAGAACAAATACACAGACAGGTCCTCGCAATGATATTAGAACTTGCCGTAAAGCACAGTAAAATATGTAGGCCTATAATCCTTGAAAATCTTATAATCTGTGCGAGGATTCATACGTGTTTCACTGTATTAACGCCAGGTTATGATATCTTTGCGAGGACCTTAACGTGTTTCCACAAGTAAACATATCACTCGTCTCACAATCAATTCCAGGATGACATCGTACGATACCCCCAGCTTTTATGACAATAACTAGCAGAACAAATACACAGACAGGTCCTCGCAATGATATTAGAACTTGCTGTAAAGCACATCGAAACATGTAGGCCTATAATCCTCGCAAGTCTTACAATCTGTGCGAGGATTCTACGTGTTTTACTGTATTACCGCCAAGTTCTGATATCTTTGCGAGGACCGTAACGTCTTTCCACAGGTAAAAATGTCACTCGTATCACAATCAATTCGAGGATAACTTCGTATGATACCCCAAGCTTTTAGGACAAGACCTATAGACGAACAAATACACAGACAGGTCCTCGCAATGATATTAGAACTTGCAGTAATGCACAGTGAAATACGTAGGCCTAGTCTTGCAATCTATGCGAGGATTCATACGTGTTTCAATGTATTACAGCCAGGTTCTGATATCTTCGCGAGGACCTTAACGTGTTTCCACAAGTAAACATATCACTCGTCTTACAATCAATTCGAGGATGACATCGTACGATACCCCCAAGCTATTATGACAATAACTAGAAGAACAAATACACAGACAGGTCCTCGCAATGATATTAGAACTTGCCGTAAAGCACAGTAAAATATGTAGGCCTATAATCCTTGAAAATCTTATAATCTGTGCGAGGATTCATACGTGTTTCACTGTATTACCGCCAGGTTCTGATGTCTTTGCGAGGACCTTAACGTGTTTCCACAAGTAAACATATCACTCGTCTCACAATCAATTCCAGGATGACATCGTACGATACCCCCAGCTTTTATGACAATAACTAGCATTACAAGTACACAGACAGGT
Source organism: Hippasteria phrygiana (assembly GCA_037893225.1). Classification (NCBI taxonomy): domain Eukaryota; kingdom Metazoa; phylum Echinodermata; class Asteroidea; order Valvatida; family Goniasteridae; genus Hippasteria; species Hippasteria phrygiana. Next base: position 17,066 of record JAZGUH010001085.1, on the reverse strand, counting down.
CATCGCAATGATATTAGAACTTGCCGTAAAGCACAGTAAAACATGTAGGCCTATAATCCTCGCAAGTCTTACAATCTGTGCGAGGATTCATACGTGTTTTACTGTATTATCGCCAAGTTCTGATATCTTTGGGAGGACCGTAACGTCTTTCCACAGGTAAAAATGTCACTCGTATCACAATCAATTCGAGGATAACTTTGTATGATACCCCAAGCTTTTAGGACAAGACCTATAGACGAACAAATACACAGACAGGTCCTCGCAATGATATTAGAACTTGCCGTAATGCACAGTGAAATACGTAGGCCTATAATCCTCGCAAGTCTTACAATCTGTGCGAGGATTCTACGTGTTTTACTGTATTACCGCCAAGTTCTGATATCTTTGCGAGGACCGTAACGTCTTTCCACAGGTAAAAATGTCAATCGTATCACAATCAATTCGAGGATAACTTCGTATGATACCACAAGCTTTTAGGACAAGACCTATAGACGAACAAATACACAGACAGGTCCTCGCAATGATATTAGAACTTGCAGTAATGCACAGTGAAATACGTAGGCCTATAATCCTCGCAAGTCTTGCAATCTATGCGAGGATTCATACGTGTTTCACTGTATTACAGCCAGGTTCTGATATCTTCGCGAGGACCTTAACGTGTTTCCACAAGTAAACATATCACTCGTCTTACAATCAATTCGAGGATGACATCGTACGATACCCCAAGCTATTATGACAATAACTAGAAGAACAAATACACAGACAGATCCTCGCAATGATATTAGAACTTGCCGTAAAGCACAGTAAAATATGTAGGCCTATAATCCTCGAAAATCTTATAATCTGTGCGAGGATTCATACGTGTTTCACTGTATTACCGCCAGGTTCTGATATCTTTGCAAGGACCTTAACGTGTTTCCACAAGTAAACCTATCACTCGTCTCACAATCAATTCCAGGATGACATCGTACGAACCCCCAGCTTTTATGACAATAACTAGCAGAACAAATACACAGACAGGTCATCGCAATGATATTAGAACTTGCCGTAAAGCACAGTAAAATATGTAGGCCTATAATCCTCGAAAATCTTATAATCTGTGCGAGGATTCATACGTGTTTCACTGTATTACCGCCAGGTTCTGATATCTTTGCAAGGACCTTAACGTGTTTCCACAAGTGAACCTATCACTCGTCTCACAATCAATTTCAGGATGACATCGTACGAACCCCGAGCTTTTATGACAATAACTAGCAGAACAAATACACAGACAGGTCATCGCAATGATATTAGAACTTGCCGTAAAGCACAGTAAAATACGTATGCCTATAATCCTCGCAAGTCTTACAATCTGTGCGAGGATTCATATGTGTTTCACTGTATTACCGCCAGGTTCTGATATCTTTGCGAGGACTGTAAGGTGTTTCCATCAGTAAAAATATCACTCGTCTCACAATCAATTCCAGGATGACATCGTACGATACCCCAAGCTTTTATGACAATAACTAGAATAACAAATACACAGACATGTCCTCGTAATGATATTAGAACTTGCCGTAAAGCACAGTGAAACATGTAGGCCTATAATCCTCGCAAGTCTTACAATCTATGCGAGGATTCATACGTGTTTCGCTGCGTTCGCCAAGTTCTGATACCCTGTTATTCTCCTGTGTAAAAATACAGCTGTGTAGAAAATATTTTAAACAGCCTTGTGTAATTATTGAACAAGATTGTGTGATCATATCCAAGTTGTGTAAATGCTAGGTTGTGTAAATGCATATAAATCGATATTGTCGCCAAAACTGAATTGAAACAACTGTTGTGTAGACTTTGAAGCACGTGATAAGAAATCACGAAGTACTACTAGAAATGAAATCTGAGGAAATGAGGAAATTTTTATTCACAAAATTCAGGTTAAATTGCTGTGTTTAGTCCAAAAATACACTTTCTTGACCATAATAATGTTTTATTCAAACAATTCCACAACAGAATTTGTTTTTTTTTACAAACATAGGTGAAGAATCTTATAACATGTCCTTTAATTTCATATTCAAATATTGAAATTGTTCATGGGAAGCCATGACTTTATTGTGATGGGGATACGCTGAATATAAACCTAAATCACAACATTGTTCACTTTGTAGTCTTTAGTAAATTATCGTAGCATTTGTACACTCTACCTTAGTAATGTATAATAAGTTTAGTCTGGTTCCGAATTCATTCATGTCTGTAAGTTAATGGCAATCCACACTGTAAAAAAATCCCGTAAATTTACTGTGCACTTCCCGTTGTGTACCGTTTTTGCTTCAACAATTAACAAATTGCTGTGTAAACCATTTACACAACTAATTGGGTAAATGAATTTTACACATTATTGTGTAGAAACAACTGTTGTTTACAAATTACACAACTGGGGTTGTGTAAACTGTTTACACAACAGTTGCTAGGTTCATTATAGTAAACAGCGGTTGTGTAAAATTTTACACAACTTGTGTAAGATTTTACACAACCGTAATAACAGTGTATCTTCACGAGAACTGCGATGTGTTTTTACTTTCTACAAGCAAAAGAACCACCCATGTCTAACAATCAATTCGCTGATATCGTAAGATACAAGTACCTAGAGCCTTCATGACAACTGGACGAAGACCAGCCGTCTAATGCCTCAGTCACATATCCACCGGGCCCCGTACAAATTTTAGCTACCTACGGCGGATTTTAAGATTTTTGAAAATCGGGGGTATCGCAGGGGTCTGCGGCATCCGTGTGTAGCAGTCACATATTTAGCGGGGCCCGCGCGGTGCCCTTTGAAGTTTTCTCGACTCCAATCGCGAGGCGCCCGCAGGATAGCCACGGCACCAAACGTTGGGAAGACATTGGTATTAATTTACCACATTGTTGGTTAATTCAGGTAAAAATTGAAGAATTTGCCCAAGATTTTCGCCGTAATACAGTGAAACACGAACGAGTCCTCGCACAGATTGTAAGACTTGCGAGCATTGATAAGCCTAGCCCTACATGTTGCACTGTGCTTTACGGCAAGTTAATGTCATTGCGAGGACCTGTCTGTGTATTTGTTCGTCTAGTTATTGTAATGAAAGCTTGCGGTATCGAAAAATGTGCTGGAATTGATTGTGAGACGAGTGATATTTTTACTTGAAGAAACAAGTTGCAGTCCTCGCGAAGATATCAGAACCTGGCCGTAACACAGTAAAACACATATGAATCATCGCATTATTGTAAGACCTGCGACGATTATACGCCTACGTGTTTTAATGTGCTTTACGGCCAGTTCTAATATCATTGCGAGGACCTGTATGTATTCGTTCGTCTAGTTATTTCCATCAAAGCTTGGGTATGGTACGATGTCATCCTCGAATTGATTGTGAGACGAGTGATATTTTTACTTGTGGAAACACGTTACAGTCCTCGCAAAGATATCGGAACCTCGCCGTAATACAGTGAAACACGCATGAATCCTCGCACAGATTGTAAGCCTTGCGAGGATTGTAGGCCTACATGTTTCACTGTGCTTTACGACAAGTTCTAATATCTTTGCGATGATTTGTCTGTGTATTCGTTGGTCTACGTATTGTCATAGAAGCTTCGGGTATCATACGATGTAATCGTCGAATTGGTTGTGAGACGAGTGATATTTGTCTTGTAGAAACACGTTTCTCTCCTCACAATATCAAAACTTCCTATTATAAGGCGGCGAAAACACGTGTAATCCTCACACAGATTGTAAGATCTGCCTGTGTCTTCGTTCGTCTAGTTGTTGGAGGCTAAATATAACGTATCATACGATGTTATTCTCGAACTGGTTGTGATACGAGTGACTTTTGTATTGGTGGAAACACGTGACAGTCCTCGCGAAGCTATCAGAATCTGGCCGTAATACAGTGAAACACGTACGAGTCCTCGCACAGATTGTAAGACTTGCGAGTATTGATAAGCCTAGCCCTACATGTTTTACTGTGCTTTACGGCAAGTTCTAATGTCATTGCGAGGACCTGTCTGTGTATTTGTTCGTCTAGTTAATGTCATGAAAGCTTGCGGTATCGAAAACTGTGCTGGAATTGATTGTGAGACGAGTGATATTTTTAAATGTGGAAACACGTTACGTGCAGTCAAACACATATGAATCTTCGCATTATTGTAAGACCTGCGACGATTATAGGCCTACGTGTTTTACTGTGCTTTACGGCCAGTTCTACTATTATTGCGAGGACCAGTGTGTATAGTTATTGCAATCAAAGCTTGGGTATGGTACGGTGTCATCCTCGAATTGGTTGTGAGAGTTGAGTGATATTTGTACTTATGGAAACAGGTTACAGTCCTTGCGAAGATATCAGAACCCTGCCGTAACACAGTGAAACACGTATGAATCCTCGCACAGACTGTAAGACTTGCGACGATTATAGGCCTACGTGTTTCACTGTGCTTTACGGCAAGTTATAATACCATTGCGAGGATTTGTCCGAGTATTCGTTCGTCTTATTGGAGAGGTTGAGATTTTTCAACGTATGTGTGTGTGTGTAAGTATGTATATACCGGCAATCGTGGACCTAGGACAAAATAATTCGGGCGTAGACAAAGGGTCCACGTTTGACCGAACGTCCACGATTGAAAATCGTGTACAAAACATATGGGAGGCCTTCCGAAAAAGTTAGAGTATACACAAAGAGGAACAATGGGACGTCCACGATTGCAGGTATTTACACACTTGTGTGTGTGTACTTGTGGAAGTGAAGTCATGCATGATGCGGCCAAATTCTGTACAGAAACAGTGGCTAACTATTGGAAGCGGGCAGCCAATTTGTTACGGGGAAAAGTGATTGAAATAACCGCTGTTTTGTATATTTATCATATTCATTTTGTGTCTAATTATTATAGATGTCCTCATCACAAAATACGATTTAATAAATACATTAATTACCGCTTTAAAAGTTTGCTTCAATTGTGTCAATTTCACAATTACAATCAAGATTTGAAATGTGTAATTTTGCGGGCTATTAGTTCTCACAGGGTTGGTTATGCAAAATCACCAATGTTTGAAATATGTATGCACATGCCCTAAAAGTAATATATATGCATGCCCGTCCCTTCCCATTGATAAAAAATATCAGTAGACTTTATGCGTTAAGGCGGCGTATAGAGGGCAAAGGCGGATCCACAACACAATTTTATTTTTTGGGAGGGGGCCCCCCAAAAAAAAGTCCCCGAAAAAGGGGTAAAAAAAAGAAACGTGCACAAATCACAGATAAAACGGAGGGTTCTTAATTGCTTCCCTTTCTTTTACTTTGTTTTTATTTTGTATGTGGGTGTACGCTAACGTTGTTAGAGGGCACTGGTTTTGGATCACTAGGATATGGGTAACCTTTTTAACAATCACTGTTAATAAATTAAAATACCAAAAAAATAGCCCCTGAGACAAAACATAACCTCTGAGACATCCGAATGTCTCGTAACCTCTGAGACATCCATAGTGATCAGTCAAGCATGTCACTTGCAACAGCGACTTGCAAAAGTGCAATATGGCTGTTAAGATGCGGTTATTGGGTGTTATTGACAACGATGATGAATTAATTATTCTATCCGAGTTACTGAAACCAGCAATTTCTAAGTTAGTCTTTGAAAAAGAAGGAATCTTCGATCTCTCGTCCTTTTCGGAGCACGAATGCCGAGAACTTTTCCGATTTGATAAGCCAGATCTTCTTCGACTGTTCTCATCATAATTACGTGCCCAAACGGTACAGTGGTAAGAGGAGTTGAGGGGCTTTGCACAGTATGAGACGTCTTGTATACCCTAAAAGCTGCTAAAAGACTCATTTTTTATAACAAATTCGACTGAGATTAATGAACTACGTAGGTCTGTATGCAGCAAAATGGAAAGCGAACGATACTGATGAACAATAGCAATAACCAGCGACCGCAAGCTGAGGTATCCTAAATTTACACGACGGTGTACTTGTAACAATCGCTTTTACACATACGACGTTACGTGTAGGGCTTAAAAGGAAGGACTGCGCCGGGGGGGAACTGATGATGTCATACAACTGTTGGTATTTCAAGAAAATCGTCTTGAACTTTTGTCGACATTAAAAACAAACTTAGTTTTAAACACATGAAATCAACCGTATGCGATTAAAATAAAAACTGAAAACTTGTCTCTTTTGTTGGTAAGCTGATAGTATGCGTTGAAAGTACAAGTTGGAAATCCCAACCTCTCTATTATTGTCATTGTTACGTACGGTGAACGCACTTCAGAAAGATATTAGAATGGGAACCATGACTTTGAATCAAAATGCGGAAACAGGCCAATCAATTACAGTTAATCAAATGGAATTAGTTCACTCAAATTAGTTAGCAACATATGTATGTGAAAGCAACCATCCCAGTTAGTCTGCAACTTTAGACTTCAAAAGCAAAGCATTACATACAGGCAAAGCAAAATACATTCAAAAGAAATTAGCAAAGCAGCAAATTATACAAATAGGCATAACATAAGATAGCAAGCCGGCAAATAAGATTGATATTCGGCCGAATACCTTTAAGGAACCCACAGAATCTGGCCCCGCCAAGTCAATGCTTATAGCGCAGCCGTTGGGCCAAGCATCAAGTCCAGCAGCACCGTCAGTCTCGGCCACGATCCAGCGATGAGGAGCACAGCACCAGGTATAGAACACGTAGAGGAGATGCTGGCCCAACTTTGCGCTATTGTAAGTAGCTGGTGTACATGGGCAATGACTAGGACCTAATAAGAGGGCGGCCCGTCCTTATACAGGGTGCCCCCCCCCCCCCCCCCCCCCCCCAATGTCCAGGCCAAACCAGGCAACCTCATAATCTAGATTTCGACAGATCCTGATGCGGGAACTTCTTACATGAAAAATAGTCTTTATTTCATCAAAATCTGTCAAGCCAATCAGAAGTCATTTTTGTGCAGCAAGGTCAGCCCCCAACTAGGAGTGACTGACTGTGACTTTTTTTTACATTTTTCATTCCAAGAAGCTGTTCGTCTGTGGTTATAGAAATGAAATTTCTCTGATCGTTTCTTGAGTCTGAAGTAAACTCCCTGGGTGGATGGTCTTTTGCTGCATAGGCTCTAGTGTTCTGTTTGTTGATGCACCCGTTCAGAGGAAGTTTTGCCTCATCACCACAGATAAATCGTCGTCGCACAGCAGCGGAGGATGTGGTATTCGAGATGGTTCACTGCTGTGCTACGCCGGGGTAAAAACCCTATACAAGGTGTCCCAAAAGATGTCCAGGCCAAACCAGGCAACATCAGAATCTAGATTTCGACAAATCCTGATGCGGGAACTTCTTACATGACAGCCACTGAAGCAAATATTTACAACATTCAAACAATTCTAGTGCGGGGAGACTGACAAAGGCGTATTCGAAACCCCGTTGTCGGGTAACCCGTGTTATTTTAGGTTGGTGGCCAAATAAGGAACGCCAAAAGAGCGTGTACACCCGTACGTTCCAATAGGCTACTAAGTTTGTGCACATGCGCTAAATTAAAATAAATGTCCATACTAATTAGCTACAGCAGCAATGTATTTCAATGTAAACATTTGCACATCTTTAAAATTACTTCTCATTAAAATTTTGAGTTTTTGGCCTTGAAAAATATCAGTTTCCGGTTCTGGAGTACTTTATGGAACTGGCTGTGAGATTTTTGTTATTAGGTAAACATCTCCGAGATCCATGTCAGCACCATGTACCCGGTGTGAGATATACATACCCAGCACAATATGTGGGCAAGGGGTACCCCCCCCCCCCCCCCCCCTCTTGTCCCTTTACCCTATACACACTCCAGACTATTGTACCTAACCTAATACATCCCCTTAGATTTCTTTAAAGAATTCCTGAGATTCCGGGAACACAATGACCGACACAAATTAGTTCCCTTGCCCACACATCGTGCTTCAAATGCAGAGAGAGCCGTGGTTGCAATCAGGTTTTGGGGATATAGGCCCTAGGCCTATTTGTTTTTAAGATTATCATTGGCATTTTAGACTTCGGTTTTTAGTGACTCCCGCGGATTTTTAAGGTTTTGTGGGTCCTTTTTAACATTGACGCAGCTGTTTTTTAACATTGACTGTCATGGCGGCCTGTTCTCATCGCACACGGCATAGACTGAGCTTTGATGGTACCATTCTACTGTTTGTGTTGCTTCGGATTATTTTAAATTATTTTAACTATACCAGTGAAGAGATCAACCATGGACATTCTGTAAGTACATCTAGGCCGACTACATTTTCATCATTTTTCCAGTGGGTCTCCGGCAACCATGACAATCGTTAATGTACTCTACATGGTGATGCTTGCATATATAATAATGACCCCAGCTGGGAACACATTGCAAGGATGAAAGGCATACGACATGCATATTCATCAGGATTATTAATTTCGAAATCAGTGAGACACAAACCGCGTTGTATACTTTGTTTGAGCCTTGTTTTGTCTGGAGACGTGGAAATTAACCCATGACCTACAAATGTGGCAAAACCCAGTGTCAAATGTGGAGAATGTTCGAAGACAATTAAATCGAATGGACTAAAACTTCTATGTGAGGAATGCAACTCATTTGTTCACATCAAGTGTGCAGGACTATCACGTGCGGAGTACTTGAAAAACAAAAACAAACCCACTTCACTATGCTCATGGTTTTGTTCTATATGCTGTGCACCTTGTGGAATTTGCCATGGAAATGTTTTGAAGGACCACAAAGCTGTCCAGTGTGATCGCTGTGATTCATGGATACATACCAACTGCTGTAGCATTGATGATCTGACTTATGAATTATTGATGAATTCGTCATGTTCATGGGCCTGCCCAGAGTGTGATTATTTCAACTTTTCAGATTCGTTCTTTAATAGTTCAGGAATTTCCACATCAAATTCATTTCACTTGTTTGATGCACACTCAAGTGGTATTCTCCCATGGTGCTGAAACTCTCAAGAACAAAAAGAAAGCACCCAGACCAATTTCTCGACCAAAGAAAAGAGAGCATTTTAAACGCATCCTCGTCAATTGTCAAAGCAATAAAGGAAAGGCAGCAGATGTTCAAGTTCTGGATGAAATTCACAAGCCAGATGTAATCTGTGGCACAGAATCTTGGCTTGATCCTTCTATTGGCAGCAACGAGATCTTCCCTCCACATTTTAGTGTCTTCCGAAAAGATTTTTCAGGCTGCCAAAGGTGATCTTATAACAACCGAACTGACCAATCTCACAACTGACTGTGAATGTATCTGGACTGAAACACGGATCAAAAGGAGAAAACCCATAATTATAGGAACATTTTACCGAACGTCTGATGATCAGCAGGGAGAAAAGATTGATGAACTAAGCCTGGCATTATCAAAGCTTGGTGACAAAATCAACACGCATGATTTAATTGTTACTGGCGATTTCAATCTTTCAATAATAAACTGGGAAAATCATCAAAAGAAGTGGATACAGTTCAATCGCGGCTGGTAAATTAGTGTCTCTCGCTGAAGAACATGGCCTGCAGCACGTGAACCAATCTACTAGAATCCAAGGTAACTCGAGTAATATTCTGGATCTTGTTTTTACCAACAATCTTGACTTGATAAAAAATCTCCCAGTCGTCGATGGCATTGCAGATCACAGTATAGTTGTCGTAAATATAAACATTTCGCCCAGATTAAAACGCCGTCCTAAACGGAAAGTTTTTATCCGCAACAAGGCCAACAAGACAATCACTTCAACTTCAACAATCACTTCAGGATTTTAGAGAGGAATATCTGGCTACAACCAACGGACAGTCGGTCGACGCTAAATGGAACATAATTAGTACCAAGATTATTGACATTATGAACAAATTTATTTCTACCCGTGTTACTTCGTCAAGACACAACTTACCATGGTTCACACAAGAGCTGAAAAAACTCTGCAAAACGGAAAAAAAACAAAAAATCCAGATTGCACTCAGACTGGCAACAATTTTGTGATACCCGGAAAGAAGTCCACAAGTGTTTAAAATCAGCACGCTTAAATTATATTAGAGAATTTTTGAATCCAGCAAATACTGACAAACCCAAAGCTTTTTCGAATTTCATCTCAAGACTGCGCCAGGATAACCAAGGAATTACAGACCTGAACAGCGACGGGAATGTCGTCAGTGATGACATGCGAAAAGCTGAAATTCTGAATAGTCAATTCAAAGTGTGTTCACCCAGGAAAATTCCAGCAGTTCACTACCAGACATGGGTACAAGCCCATATGTTTCTATCGGTCATCTTGTCATCTCAACAAAAGGAGTCATGGACCAACTTCTGAAAATTAATCCGTCAAAGTCCCAAGGCCCAGATAGGATACCCCCCTGGTTTCTAAAGACTTTTGCTGAACAACTAGCACCAATCCTGAAAGACCTGTTTCAAATATCGGTTGATTTGGGTCAAGTGCCAAAAGCTTGGAAGGAGGCTAACGTTGTTGCCCTCTTCAAAAAGGGCAACAGCCTAAGAGCTGAACCAGCAATTACAGACCGATTTCGTTAACCCCAGTCATTTCTAAACTTCTTAAACACATACAACATAGCCACATCATGAAGCATTTTGATGAACATCAGATTTTAACTGATTGTCAACACGGCTTTCGAGCCAAAAGGTCAACAGAAACCCAGCTTATCCTCACTATTCATGACATCACTAAAGCTCTAGACGAGAAACAAACAGTCGACGTTGCTATATTGGATTTCACAAAAGCGTTTGACAAAGTCCCCCAATCATAGGTTAATCCACAAACTCAATTATTATGGAATCAGAGGGTCACTTGTTACATGGATCGAGAGCTTTCTGATTGGTAGAACTCAACAGGTAGTGGTCAATGGTGCAACTTCATCATCGGTCAGGGTTACCTCAGGTGTGCCACAGGGGACTGTCCTTGGTCCATTGCTGTTTCTAGTGTATATAAACGACTTACCAGGAAAACTTACATCAAATGTTAGGCTATTTGCAGATGATTGCCTTCTGTATACACCTATTAAATCAGCTGTAGATACAACGATACTTCAAGACGATCTTAAAAAGCTTGAGAACTGGCAAGATACATGGCTTATGCATTTTAACCCGAAGAAATGCTTCACAATGTCCATCTCATCAAAAACTCCGAAATGTAATATCTACACCCTTTGCGGGCAAAAACTGGCATCAGTAGAGTCACATTCTTATCTGGGAGTCTTGATATCGAACACACTCAGTTGGGATACCCAGACTTCAGCAGCTGTAGTATTAGGAGTAATTAGACGTAACCTAGGCAACTGTTCCTTGAAGGTAAAATCAACGGCCTATACTACTTTAGTTCGTCCTGTCCTTGAGTATGCCACTGCAGCTTGGGATCCGCACAAGAAGAAAAACATCAGGACACTAGAAAGAATACAGAGACAAGCAGCTCGTTTTTGTACAGGCAATTACAAAAACACACCGGGAACTATCACCATAATTCTCAAAGATCTTGGTTGGGAACCCTTGGAAACTAGAAGGAAAATAAGAAAACTCAGCATTATCTACAAGATGGAAAACAATATGGCCGTAATACCACTCAATAACTATATTCACCGAACTGGGAGACAATCAAGGAAACACCACAAACAGTTCCGTCAAACCCGGTACTCTACTCAAACCTTTGGAAGTAGCTTTTTTCTATCAACCATTAAAGATTAGAATGTATTGCCTGCAAATATCATATCCTGCACTTCATTGGGAACATTCAAAGATCCCTCCTCCATGGTCTAACCAAGTTTTTTTTCAAGAGTAACACGTCTGGACGGTCCACGCAATGCGCAAGCTGGTGTGATGTGTCTAGGGCATGCTGTACTAGTGTTACATAACCTTGTTATTTTCACGGCGTGCCCTTGCAGATTAGCTTCGGCGCTCAGTCGTCATATGGAGCCAAACAATGAAGTTTAGAGATTCATACTAAAGAAAAGAATGTATAAAAGGAAGTAAATTGCTGCATGGTCAATACGGATGGAACGTACGTGTGTATACATGTGGTGCATCTGGGCAAAACTTCAAGATGGCAGCCGCCGTATTAATACTACGAATGAAAAAGAAAGGAAAATTCACGATCTAACGAAAATAATTGAAATCATGCAACGGCAATAAGAAATAAATTGGCGAAGACAATCTCACTCCATTGATGCCATTTATTAATATTTTATACTGTCCCTGGACTGAATGAGTGCTTCCTGAATTTCACAAACATTTCACAAACATTGCTGGAATGTGGCAGGGGCGTTCATCATACCAAAGGAGTACTTTGTATTGTAACAAACCCTGTGGGGTTACAAATGCAGAAATCTCTTTAGCTATAGAGATGTTAATGAACCTGCCAATATACATTGAGCAACTCATATGTACTGACAAAACTTAACACTACCAATTGTATCTATATAATCATCAACTCTTGGGAGTGGGTAAGTGTCTGATTTAGTTACAGAATCAACTTTTCTGAAATCTGTACAGAATCGTTAAGATCCGGATGACTTCCGAACTAAAATGCACGGAGAGCTCCAGGAGCTATTAGCCTTTTAGAGGTATGGCGGACACAGGAGGGCGCTATTTGATTTGGGTAAACCTTTTGTATGGCACAAAAGATTTACCCAAATCAAATAGCGCCCTCCTATTGTGTCCACCATTCCTCTAAATGGCTAATTACTCCCTTCGACTATGTCATTTTCTTTCATATATTGAATTTCTTTGTTCATTAAAGATTGTTTAACTGGTCCGCATCTATAAGGATGTTGCTTGATCGGTATGACATTTCCAACAACCACATCATGTTCAGCAATATCAGTTTTTGTAGGCACATCAGAAAATAATTGTTTATTGTGGGGTGGGGTGATGTGGGGTGGGGGATATTGGACTCGATGAGGTGTAGTGATGTATGGTGCAAGGTAATTGGGTGACCTATTGGTATTGGCATATAAAAAGCTGACACACTCCACCATGATGCCCTTTTTACCTAACCCAATCTCACTCCAAATATTTCAAATTTGTTATTTTGTTATATTAAAATGGATAGAATGAGATTCGGGTAGAGATGGGATGGAATTAATTAATATTGGTTGTAGTGAGGGTGAAGGGGTGGTGTGGGGCCTCCCCTCGCGCCTTTGGCAGCGAGCCATTAGCCTTTTAGAGGTATGGCGGACACAATAGGAGAGGGCGCTATTTGATTTGGGTATACCTTTTGTGAAACCACAGGAAATTTCAAAAGTGAAGATTAGGCATGATCTATGGATTGTACTATGGATTGTACTTTAACTCAAAACAATATCTGATTCTGACTTTCACTGGAATTTGTGGTTTCAAAATGTTTTATACCCAAATCAAATAGCGCCCTCCTATTGTGTCCGCCATACCTAAAAACAATCAAGTCAAATGCTCTTTGTCTGGTATAAGTACGCGCTATTTACCCTTTATTACAAAGGGATTTATTTCGCTTGTTCAAAGTAAATTAGACTCACCAAAGTATCCAGTTGTTTTGCTACACGGGAGCTTTCCAGTCTTGCTCCTTAAAGGTACAGTTCCTTTAACTGATCAATCTTATGCAGGAACTAATGTTTTGATAACTGGTGTTGGCAATGAATACATGTGCCTGTCCATCATGTTACCTTACAGTCAGACTTGGTTTCGGGGCCTGTGATAGGGGTGACCCCAAGTTTAAAGGGATTGGAGGGTGTAACCTTACTCCTAGGTAATGATGTTGCTGGTTGCAAAGTTTTTGTTGAATGAATACAGTTGCGAGTAGTGAACAATCACACTGCTCAGCTGGAGGAAGATTTCCGGGGTATCATTCCTTCATGTGTGACCACTAGATCAATGACTAGTAAGGATAAGCTAACTAGTATTGAGTCATTGGATTAATCAGATGGCATTGATTTGTCTGACACATTTATGACTAAATCTTCCATGCCATTTCAGGAAGATTTTCCAAATGTTCAGTCACATGTTTCTAGTGATCTTTTCATAGAGAGGATTTGATCGCTGAACAAGGGAAGGATTCTACATTGATAAGCATAAGTAAAACGGCTTTAGGTGAAGCTGAAGCTACCAAGGTGCCTGTATGCTATTTTATTAGAAATGGCGTACTTATGCGAAAGTGGAGACCGCCATATGTCTCCGCTGATGAAGAGTGGAAGGTTGTTAATCAAAGGTTGTTCCAAAACCTTACCAGGGGCATATGTTGAACTTTGCACACGACATCATAATATGGCTGGACACTTATTGGTGTGACAAAAACTGGTGATCGTATTTTGCAGCATTTTTATTGGCCTTACCTCATAAGATCTGTTTCTGATTAATGCAAAACTAGTCATACCTGTCACTTAGTTGGTAAGCATAATCAGGACCCGCCTAGAGCACCTTTAAGACCAATACCTACCTTGGATGAACCATTTAGCCGTGTCATTATTACCTGCGTGGGACCATTACCCATATACTCACCTTTTCCAGCATAGGGTGACCGGTCACCGTATTTCTATGGGCATGGGGCGACCGACCGGCTTAGGGCGACCGATTACCGGTCGCCTTAAGGTAAAAGCAATAGGAAGAGATAGGGTTAGGTTACATTTTTTTAAATGCACAATGCCCATAGACCGGTCGCCCTAATGCGGAAGTGAAGCACTTATTTCATTCTTTACTCGTTTTGGTCTACCCAAGGTAGTCCAAAGTGACCAAGGAACAAACTTTACATCTAGATTGTTCTGATGTCAACTTAGTGCCTTAGACATTGATATTGTAACATCGAGTGCCTATAGGGTTTTTACCCGGGCGTAGCCACTGAAGCAAATATTTACAACATTCCAAAATTTCTAGTGCAGGAAGACTGACCAAAAGACTAATGTAAAGTGGTTTCGTAACATCATAGAAGCTTATAGAAGTTCATAGAATAGACTGTCCAATTAATCTTCGGGACAATCAACCGAGGTTCAGTTTTATAGAAATGACTAATACTTTTGATTTTACATGTAACCTTTTGAAATATTTTAAAATGTTGTAATGGAGTTGTTTAAAAAGTGTAGTGTTGTATAAATCCTTGGATCAATGCTGTTGCTAGAATATAGCACGTACGTCCTCTCTTGCATACCCCGACTTGATCATGTCCTCGCTTGCATTGTATATGTCACAGACGTACGAAATTATCCAAGTAATTAGACAAACCGACCAAAGTTGAATGTAGCTTCGAAGATCTATGAGTCTTGCTCAGTTATTAAAAATAGCCTTGTTTTGTATGGGTCCTCGAAAGAAGGCACTGCGTCAACGTCCTCGAACATAATGGTAATTCACGTGTGCGTGCGTGCGTGCGTGCGTTAAAGTAATTCAAGAATAATATTATGGAAAGGAATTTAGTCAGTTGGCGTTTGGAGGTTGAAGAGGAAAGATGTAGTTTGGGATCTGGAAAAGGAAATATAGTTTAAAGAGATTTCGCAAACACTACACTTTGAGGTGCGACTGTCTTTGTTGGTTCGTTGTCCAAGAATTATTCAGAAGTTCCCCTTCCCGACTTCACACGAAGTTTTCCCGGGACTGCGATCCTGAACTTGACGCTTTACAGTAAGTTTAATTACAACTCTTCAAAGAAACTGTAATGAAAGCATCTTTTGGGCTCACTATCAAACCATGCAAAAATCCTACACGACTTGTACAGATTTTAGGATCGTGGCTAAGTGCTAATTAAGGTCAACACAACTGCATAGTTTTAATTCCCAAGGTTTTTGGACATTATTTTGTTTCTGCCTGTTTATTCTAATTCAGAACAAAACCATCGGAACAGTTATATACCATCATCCACAGATGAAGGCATTTCTTTATTATGTGCAGCCATTAGGTTACGACACACCTCCTCCATTTCAGCTGAACACCCTGTCGCTCTTGGACGAGTAGTAAACTCTCGCTTGACGTCATCGATGTCTGTCAGTGGTACTTGAGTACAATAATTGTGGGTATCTGCAAGCGAAACAAGTTTTTGGTTAGAAAAATACTATTAGTAAGTGCTCGTTACATGGCTGCTTGTTCTCTAAGAAAGGTCAAAACAGTTATATTTATAGAGAGCGGCAATTCATTTTAACCATGTATGTCACAACCCCATCAAATTCATGTTCTTGATCTGTTCTGAAAACATGTATCTTATTTATGTCAAAACTTACTGTTAATTCCTGCACGATTTCTTTAAGAAAAAGATTAGCCGCAGTCATAAATAATTATGGATCAAAATTCATTTACACACCCTATAGAAATCTTTATAGACCTCAGTAATGATATGACGGTACAGTATGTTTATCAAGATGCATGGACAAAATTTTGGGTGGAGGGGTCATTCCAGACTACACATTCATTTCATACAGACTCTGCAAAATGAAGGGGAAGACATTCCCCAATTTTATTATTTTACTCAAACTACACCTATATAGCTGGCTGTGTCACTCAGTTGTAAGTCATTGAGTGAAGACGACTTAAGTATTAACGACAAATTCTCAAAATTGATCCCGTATATGCAACACAAACATACAATGACCTTATCAATACCGCAGTAGTCTATTTGACAAAGAAACGAGGGAAAGCCTCCCAAAAATACATACCGTACAGCTGTGGAAGGAAATACATGATATCTGGTTTGCCAGGCAATGCCGAGACATGACAAGATGTTCTTGTTCTGTGTTGGTTCCATTCAATGTTGACATCGTCAAGTTCAGCCTGAATCATTGATGTGAAGCAAAACTGTAGGCATTCTCTGCAAGTCAGATATTTCAATTAGCCTTTTAGAAGTATGGTGGACACAATAGGAGGGCGCTATTTGATTTCGGTAAACTCTGTGTAGTATTTACTCAATGTAATACTTAATTGAGAGCTTGTTAATGTTTCTAATAAGAAAGAAATATAACGTTTATGAGGTTCATGATTATAAAATGTTTGGAATCTTTGTTTACCACTTACATTTGCAAAGGCGATGTACAATCCAGCACACCCTCACTCACCAACTGATGTAATCTGTCGACCCAGAAATTAGACATCATGTTGAAGAGAGTTCTCCAGA